>JAKSZT010038682.1:1542702-1570971 GCA_026826555.1 Tolypeutes matacus
AGAGTTTGGGTTACATGATGGCATGTAATTTGTAGAAACACAGCAATTGTACACCCAAGGTTTGTATTTCATCGTATACAGTTTATCTCAAAAGAAAAATTGTATCAAGTATTGAACCCTTATTAATGATATACATGTAGTGTTATTTAAGGAGAAGCATACTAATGTCTTTAATTTGCTTTGAAATGAATAAAACAATAAGAAATGAAAAGAAAAATAAATAAATAAATAAAATGGAATGAGAGAAAGCAAGGGAAAAAAAAAAGACAAAGAGAAAATAGTCAAGGCAGCAAGAGAAAACAGAAACATCACATACAAGGGAAGCATAATAAGTTTAAGTGCTGATTTCTCATCTGAAACCATGAAGACAAGAAGACTGTGGTATGACATAGACAAGGTACTCAAAGAAAAAACTTCCAGCCACTAATTCTCTATCCAGTAAAGCTGGTATTCAAATATGATGGAGAGTCCAAAATATTTACAGATAAACAGAAATTTAGGGAATATGCCATTTAAAAACCTGCATTTCAAGAAATAGTAAAGTAAGTTTTACAGGTTGAATGGGAGAAACAGGAGAGAGAGAGAGTTGGTGGAGAGTGTAGGAACAATTAAAAAGACAAAAAGAGAAATAAAAACAACATAAGACATACATAAATCCAAAGAATATATGGCTGATGTAACAAAATCATTGTGACTAATAACACTGAATGTTAATGGGTTAAACTCACAAGTCAAGAGGCACAGATTGGCAGAATGGATAAGGAAATATGACCCATCTATATATTGTCTACAAGAAACCCACCTTAGACAAAGGGATTCAAGGATGCTGAAAGGGAATGATTGGAAAAATTTTTACAAGCAAACAATAACAAAAAAGGGCAGCTATCCTATTATAAAGGACACAATAGACTTTAAATGCAAAACTATTGTAAGAGATAAAGATGGACACTCTATATTAGTAAAAGAGGTAATCTTTCAAGAAGAGAGAACATTCTTGTTCTAATCAGGGCACTTAAAAATACATGAGGCAAACACGGAAATCTAAGTGGAGAAATAAATGCTTCTACACTTACAGTAGGGGACTTTAATACACTATTATCACCATTAGATAGAACATCTAGACAGGGAATCAAAAAAGAAACAAAGACTCTGAATAATACATTAGAGGACCTGGACCTAAAAGATATATACAGGACCCTACACACAAATAGAGTGGGATACACATTCTTCTCGAGTGCACATGGATCATACTCCAAGATAGACCACATGCTAGGCCACAGAACCACTCTCAATGAATTCAGAAAGATTGAGATTATACAAAGTAATTTCTCTGACCACAATGGAATGAAATTGGAAATCACTAAGGGCCAGAGAAACACATTAGGCACAAAGATATGGAAGTTAAACAACACACACTTAGACAAACAGTGGGTCAAGAAGGAAATCTCAAAAGAAATCAGTATCTACCTTGAATCAAGTGGAAATATCAACACAACATATCAAAACCTTTGGGATGTAGCCAAAGATGAACTAGGAGGGAAATTCATAGCCATAAATGCATATATATTAAAAAGGAAGAACGAACTAACATTGAAGATCTAATTGCACACTTGGAGGAATTGGAAAAACAACAACAAACTAATCCTGAAGGAAGTAGAAAGTCAGAAATTACAAAGATTAGATCAGAACTAAATGAAATAGAAAATAAGGTAGCACTAGAAAAGATTTTAAAAAACCCAAAACCTTGATCTTTGAGAAGATCAATAAAATTGACAAACTCTTAGCAGACTAACAATGAAAAAGAGAGAGCGGATGCAAATACACAAAATAAGGAATGAAGAAGGGGATATCACTACTGACCCAACCGAAATAAAGAGTATCAAAAATGGATACTTTGAAAAATTATATGCCAACAAGAATGATAATTTAGAGGAAATGGACAAATTCCTAGAAACTCAAAAACAGCCTACATTGATGAAAGAAGAAATTGATTAACTCAACACTATGGAGATTGACTCAGTCATCTAAAACCTCCCAGCTGAGAAGAGCCCAGGACGAGATGGCTTCATAAGTGAATTCTACCAAACATTCCATAAAGAGCTAACACTAATTCTGCTTAAGCACTTCCAAAAAAATAGAAGTAGAACGAGCATTGCCTAACTCATTCTATGATGCCAAAATTACCATAATACCAAAGCCAAACAAAGATACCATAAGAAAGGAAAATTTCACACCAATTTCTCTAATGAACCTAGATGCTAAAATCCTAAACAAAATATTTGCTAGTCGCATTCAACAACATATCAAAAGAATTATACACCATGACCATGTGGGTTTCATCCCCGTTATGGAAGGATGTTTCAAAATAAGAAAATCAATCAATGCAATAAACCACACATTCAGATTGAAAGGAAAAAAAATCACATGATCATCTCTACAGATGCAGAAAATGCATTTGACAAAATACAGCACCTTTTCCTCATTAAAACTGTGCAAAAGATGGGAATAGAAGGAAACTTTCTGAACATGATAAATGGTATACATGAAAACCACAAAGCTAACATAATCTTCAATGGTGAAATCCTAAAATCCTTCCCTCTGAGATCGGGAACAGGACAAGGATGCCCACTAACACCACTCCTACTTAACATTGCCTTAGAAGTATTTATTCAAGCACTGAGGTCAGAAAGAGATATAAAAGGCATCCAAATTAGAAAAGAAGAATTAAAATTTCATTAATTGCAGACAACATGATCCTATACATAGAAAAACCTGAAAAATCTACAACAAAGCTTCTAGAAATTGTAAAATAGTTCAGTAATGCCTCAGGCTATAAGATCAATGATCTAAAATCAGTAGCATTTCTGTACACCATTTACAAGCACTCTGAGGATGCAATCAAGAAAAACATACCATTTACTGTAGTAACTAAAAGAATCAAATACTTAGGAATAAATTTAACTAATGATGTAATGAACTTATATACAGAAACCTACACAACACTGTTAAAGGAAATCAAAGAAAACTTAAATAAATAGAAGAATATTCCCTGTTCATGGATATGAAGACTAAACATCATCAAGATATTTATCCTACCCAAACTAATCTACAGATTTAATGCAATCCCAATAAATACCAACACTGTATTTTTTATGGAATTGGAAAAAATAACTGAAAAATTTATTTTGAAGGGTAACCTAAGAAATAGTGAAAAAGAAAAATGAAGTTGGAGGTATCACACTACCTGACTTTAAAACAGACTACAGATCAACAGGGGTGAAAAATGCATGGTATTGGTGCAAGTGTAGACACATTAACCAGTGGAAACAAATTGAGAGTTCTAATATAAATCCTTGCATATACAGTCATCTGATATTGGACAAGACCACCAAACCCACTCATTTGGGAGAGAATGGCCTCTTCAACAAGTGGTGCATAGAGAAATGGACATCAATATCTGAAAGAATGAGAGAGGAACACCATCTCACACCTTATATGAAAATTAATCCAAGATGTTTCAAAGATCTAAATATAAAATCCAAGACTATAAAGACCTTGGAAGATTATGTAGCAAAGCATTTAAAGGACCTTGTAATAGGAAATGTTTTCATGAACTTCACACCCAAAGCACGAGCAGCAAAAGAAAAAATAGATAAATGGGATCGTCAAAAATTAAAAAAAATTTTTGCACATCAAAGGATGTTATCAAGAAAATTAAAAGACAGCCTACACAATGGGAGAAAATATTTGGCAACCACATATCTGCTAGGAGCCTATCCTACATATATAAAGAAATCCTACAACTTGAAAAGAAAGACTAACAACACATTTAAATAATGGGCAAGAGACCTGAAAAGACACTTCTCTAGGGAAGAAGTACAAATGGCTAAAAAGCACAAGAAAAAAATTCTTGACATCTCTAGCTATTAGAGAAATGGATATCAAACTACAATGAGGTACCATCATACACCTATTAGAATGGTGGATTTAAAAAAAAAACAGCAGAGTATAAATGTTGGAGAGGATGTGGAGGAATGGGAACACTCATTCACTTCTGGTGGGATTGTGGAATGATCCAGGCTCTGTGGAGGACACTTGGTGGTTCCTCAAACACGTAACTACAGATCTTCCATATGATCCAGTGATTCCACTGCTTGGTATATACCCAGAAGAACTGAAAGCAAAGACACAAACAGATATATGCACACCATGTTCATAGAGGCATTGTTCATTATTGCCAAAAGTTTGAATCAACCCAGATGCCTATCAAGAGATGAATGGATAAATAAAATGTGTTACATACATACAATTGAATACTACTCAGCTGTAAGAAGGATCAAAGTGCTAACACACAGGAAAACATGGATGAACCTGGAAGACCTTATTTTGAGTGATGCAACCCAGGCATTGAAGGATGATCAGTACCTGATCTCACTGATATGAAATAAGGAATTTGAGCAGTCTCTGAGAACTAGACTCTGAAAGATGGTATACAAGAAAGAGAAAGAGAAGAGAAAGTGGTGAGCCATCACCCATATGGACAAAATCTATGGTAAAGTGATAGAGTGAAGTTGTCTATTGGAGGGATAGGACAGGAGGGTAGGGATATATTGGGTTGGGTATTGCAGTTGACTCTCGTAAAGATTGGGAAGGATGGGTTAGAATACCCAGAATACTGAGGGTAGACATGGGAGAGGGACCATGTGAACATTTGGGATTTGTGGGTATAAGGTGGAAAGTACAGAGGTGGGAAAGCTCTTATGGCTATATGACAAGGAAGGGTCACTGCTTTTGGGTATTGGTTGTGGGGGCATTCTGGACAGGGCACATCTGGAGCAGGCTTCTAGGGAGTGTGTGAGTGTTCTTCCTGTCATAGTGTGTTGTATCAGTGGATAGAGACCCACACAATGTGGAAAGGAGAAGGACTCCCATCTTTGGCAGGACTGATTTGCTCAGAAATAGACAGGTGAGAGTCTCTTAATAGCAAGCGCAGTTCCTAATGTTGCTTGTAACTATGAATCTCGTCATACAATGAGTCAAGCCAGGGGTTCGTCATGGGCCCCAGTGGGATGGGGAAGAAAGAACAAACTAGATCAAACAGGGGTTATTAATGGTCAGTGGAAATGTTTTTCATTACCTTACAGAAATGGACACAGGACATGGTATATATTATCAAAATTTATACAAATTTATGATCTAAACTGTAAAGCATACTGTAAACCATTGACAATGATTAGTAGCTATTTTTCACTATCTGTGTACCAGTTATAACAATGCTACCATATACATACAAAAAGGCTTTAATACAGGGGGAGGAAAGGGGGAGGAGTTTGGATATATGAGAGGGTCTTGTATTCTGTGTGTGACTTTGCTGTGACCAAAAACTTCTTTGAAAATTAAATGAAAAATAGTGAGACACTGGGGAGTGAGAGGGGGAAGGTGCCACAATAAAGACTGGACGCCAGATATTGCAATGATAAAAGGCAAAACATCAAAAAAAATTTTTTTTTATTTTATTAAAAATTTTTTTTCTCATTCTTTCAATAACCCAATCCTTTAATTTTATTTTATTTTTAGTTTTTTTTTTAATGTTTTCATGTATTTTATCTCTTACATTTAAACACCATTATTATTTCACTTTCCTATTAATTGTATTTGGCTATTGTATTGGCTTCATCTTTAAAGAAGCTTTGGATCACAGAAGGGTTACAATGGGGGTGGCATAAGATCATTGGTGGGTGGGGTGTCAGGAATGATGGTGCATGGAAGAAAGTTCACCTGAACTTACATAAAAGGTATATAAAATTGTTCAAATGCTCATGGGGCATGATCACAGTGGGTGGAGAACCACTCAATAAATGAGAATATTGAATTCCCATCCTGGAGATTTCTGCCATATTCTCCAAGGGAGTAGCAACCATCCCCAAAGTGCAGGGGCAGTGTCTGGTAAAGGAGGATGATCCTCTGATGGGCTCCCCTTACTGATAACTAGCCTTATGAGTCTTTGCTCTTGAAATTAAAACTTAACCTAGTGTTATGGGATGCCTGAGGGTTGCCTCCTGAGAGCCTCTTTGTTGCTCAAATATGGTCTTTCTCTAAGCCAAACTCAACACATGAATGCATTACCTTCCTCCCAGCATGGGACATGACACCTGGGGATGAGCATCCCTGACAATGAGGGATTACTAACAAGTGCCAATGGACAATATGACTGGAAAAATACCTCAAATAAAACGAGGAAAATGTAAAGACAAATGAGTTCATATGCCTAAGAGACCTCAAATTGTGTCAGGAAGTCCTCCCAGAGGTAATACTTATGCATTCCTCAATAGGACATCATAGGCTTCCAATGTATATATCACATGAAACAGAGGGGCTCCTGAGGGCTCTGTAGAGAACCAGATCCTATATCAGGGCAGATAGCCCCAGAATTTGGTGCCTTATTAGTGGGCCCTATTTTGGAATCCTTGCTCCTGAGAGTGACAGAGTTGGACACAAGTATATCTTCCCTGCACATGGTCCATCTGTCCCTTCTATGCAAACCAAATGTGGTGCCAGAGTTTGTAGGTGAACTTCCAGAGTCCAGAGTTTTCAGCTGTCCATGTGCTAGCTGGGCCCAGAATCTCAGTTGAGCAGCAACTCCTACTCTAGACCTCAATGGACTCACCCTGGACACCTGGTGGGGAGATGATGATGGACAGTGGCCATCCAAGGAACGGAGAGTATCTGCGGCTGTAGGCAAGATAATACCATCCATATCTATGGGATATAAGCTCCCTCTCACTTGGAGGTGGAGTGGGCATCACCATCTCAGACTCCTTAGGATTGGGGGAAGAGCTATGGACTAGAGTGGACTTACTAGTCTTCTGTTATAGACATTTGTGATTCATGCAATGGAAGTAATTACAACATTAATGCGGACCCAGTGGCCAGTGGACACTTTGGGGACAGGAAGAGAGAAAAACAGTTGTAATAAAGGGACTTTTTTGGGACCTAGGAATTATCCTGAGTGACATTACAATGACAGAAAAAGGCCATTTTATATAATCATATAACATGCAGAACTGTGTAGGAGAGATTGCGGTCTACAATGTGAACTATGGTACATGCTTAGTGACAAAGCCCAAAGATGTGTATATCTACTGCAGGTGATGTACCACACTAAGGAAGGAGGTTTATATGGGAGTTTGTGGGAGGTTGTGGGAGGTGTGGGAGGTGGGGACTATGGGAATCCCTACAATATTTATCTAACATTTATATAACCTATGTATATTTTTAAAATTTTAAAAATATATTGTTTTTTAAAAAAGACATACACATAGAACAATGGAAGAGAATTGGTGGTTTAAAAACAGACTCTCACATCTATGGTCAAGTGATTTTTGACAAGGCTGTCAAACACACCCAGCTGGGGCAGACTGTCTAGTTAACAAATGGTGCTGGGAGAACTGGATACCCACAGACCAAAGAAAGAAAGAAGACCCCTAAATCACACCTTATACTAAAATTAACTCAAAATGAATGAAAGGCATAACTATAAAGTTTACATCCTTAAAGCTCCTAGAAGACCTGGTGGTTTGTAGGGGATTCTTAAAACTTATATGAAAACCATGAGCAATGAATGAAAATGTGGATAAATAGGAACTCGTCAAACTTAAACACTTTTGTTAATCAAAGGAATTTGCCAAGAAGGTGAAAAGACAACCCACTCAATGACTGAATTCTTTGCCTCTAAGATCAGAAACAAGACAAGGATGCCTACTTTCACCGTTTTCAATACAAAATGGAAAGGAAGAAGTAAAATATTCCCCATTTGAAGATGACATGATTCTATATAAAGAAAATCCTGGAAAATCCACAGCAGGTTTTAGAGCTAATAAATGAATTTATCTTGGCAGGATACAAGATCAACCTCCAAAATCAGTAGTGTTTTTATATACTAGCAATGTCCAATCGGAAAAAGAAATGAAGGAAGCCATTGTGGCTCAAACAATTTGGTGCTAGTCTCCCACATGGCAAGTCCCAGGTTTAGTTTATGGTGCCTCCTAAAAAAAATGAGCAGACACAGCAATGAGCAAACATTGCAACAAGCAGATGCCACAATCAGCAAGATGCCACAATGAGCAGATGCAGCAACCATCAAGATGCTGCAACCACGAAGATTCCACAACCAGCAAGACACCAAAACCAGCAGATACTGCAATGAGCAGATGTCACAATGAGCAGATGCTGCAACCATCAGACACCACAACCAGCAGATGATGCAACCAGTAGGGAGCAGAAGTGGCACAAATGGTTGGGCACTCAGCTCCCACATGGAAGATCCCACGTTCAGATCCCAGTGCTTCCTAAAGAAGATGTGCAGACAGTGAGCAGACAGATGAGGGAGCCATCAAGGAGGATATTAAATAAATATATAAATACATAAATAAATAAGTACATAAATACATAAATAAATCTTTAATGAAAAAAGAAATGAAGAAAATCCTCCTAAAATAGCAAATAAGAAAATTAAATATCTAGGAATAAATCTAACTAAGGATGTAAAGGACTTTTTCACAGAGAACTACAAAAAATTGCTAAAATTAATGAAAGATTGAAATAAATGAAAAGACATTCCATATTCATGGATTTGAAGAATAAATATTAACATATCAATTCTACCCAAAGCAATTGACAAACTCAATGCAATTGCAATCAAAATTTCAAAAGCCTTCTTTACAGAAATAGAGAGCCAGTCATCAAACTTATATGGAAGAGTAATGAACACCAAATATCCAAAACCATCTTGAAAAAGAACAAAGTTGGAGGACTCACACTTCCCAATCTTGAAACCTACTGCCAACCCATTAAAAGCAAAACAAAACAAAACAAAACAAAACAAACAGCATGGTACATGCACGAGGAAGTCATATAGCCCAATGGAATCAAATTGAAAGTTCTGAAATCACGTTTATGACCATCTGAATTTTTTACAAGGGTGACAAGAACAATCAATTGGGAAAAAAATCTCTTGACCAAATGGTGCTGGAAAAACTGGATGTCTATATGCAAAAGAATGAACATGAACCCCTTCCTCATACCAAATACAAAAATAACTCAAAATGGATCAAATAACTAGATATAAAATCCAGAAGTATAAAACATCCAGAAGAAAACATAAGGAAACATCTTCAGGATCTTATGTTAGGTAATGGTTTCTTGAACTTAAACCAAAAGTTCAAGCAGCAAAAGAATGTGTAAATATACAAACATATTCATATGTCTTGACAGCAGCAAAAAATTACAAGTCATGTTATGAAACAGACAGGATGGCCCAGGCAAAGGAACAAACCAAATTTCTAAAAGGGTACAGGATTTAGAACAATTAATTAGTGATAATCATACAATGCTCCTAAGTCAGTTAAAAGCATTTAAAGAATATATGACTAAAGAAATAAAGGATAGTTGCATATTGAAGGGAAATGACAGGAGGGTAGTGATATTATTGGGTTGGGTGATGCGGGTTTGAAAGGTGGGTAGATTGGGAAATGTGGGTATGAATGTCCAGGGTACTGGGGGGAGAGTTGGGAGACAGACCAGATGAACACTGGGGATTTTTGGGTATGTGCTTGAGAGTACAAAGTTGGGAATGCTCTTATGGCAATATGACAAGTAAGGGTTACTGTTTTATGTTGTTGGATGGGGGACATTCAGGACAGGCTGCTCCTGGAAGCAGGCTTCTAAGGATTGTGTGAGTGATCATTCTGTCATAATATGTTGTATCAGTGAGTAGACACCCACATAATGAGTGGGATGGAGTTGGACTTTCTTCCTCGGTGGGACCGATTTGTTCAAATATAGTCAAATCAAGAAAATTGAGAGTATGGGTGGTTCCTAATAAGGAGGGTAAACCAGTGTGTCAAGACCTCAGTCTTGTATGTGACTATGAATCTTGTCATTCAAGGAATGAAGCTAGGGGGTAACCCTGGGCCTCTAGGGGAGGTGGGGAGGAATAGAATAAACCAAACTGGGGTATTTAGTGACCAGTGGTAGTATTCTACATGATCTTACAATGATGGACACAGTCCATGGTAAATATCATCAAAAATTATAAAAGTGTACGGTCTAAAATGTCAATCATAATGTAAACCATTGACTATGTTTTATAGCTATATTTCACTATTTGTATATTAGTTATAACAAAGTTACCATCCACATATAAAAAGGTATTAATATGGGGGAGAGGAATGGGGGAGGATGTTAGGTATATGAGAGTCTCTTGGTTTATGTGGGTGAGTTTCTTGAAACCTGAAATTTCTTTGAAAACAAAATGAAAAAATAAGACACTGGGGAATGAGTGGGTGAAGGGGCCATGGTACAGACAGGGCACCAGATATTGCAATGATAAAAGGCAAAATGTCAAAAAAATATTTTTTTAAAATATTTTTCCTTTTCTTAAATATCCCAGTCTTTTAATTTTATTGTATTTTTAGGTTTTTTAAAAAAGTTTTATATATTTTATTTCTTATATTTAAGGTTATCATTATTGTTTCATTTTCCTATTAATTGTATTTGGCTATTGCAATTGCTTCATTTTTGAAGAAGCTTCAGATCACAGAAGGGTTACAACTGGGGTGGGGGAGGATTGTTCATGTGCATTGTCAATGATGGGGGATGCATAAGAGGAAGTTCAACTAAGCATACTTATAAGATATATAAAAATATTCAAATGTTCACAGGACACTGTCACAGTGGGTGGATACTCACAATAACCAAGAGAATACTGAATTCCCATCCTGGAGAGCTCTGTCACATCCATTAAGGGAGCAGCAACAGTCCCCAAAGCATGGGGGTAGTGACTGGTGTAGGAGGATGATCCAATGATGGGCCCAAGATATTGATGATTAGGGTTATGAGACTTTGTTCTTGAAATTGAAACTTAGCCTTTTGTTGTGGAGATGATGAAGGGTTGCCTCCTGAGAGCCACCTTGTTGCTCAAATGTGGCTTCTTTCTAAGCCAAACTCAGCATATGAATGTATTACCTTCCACCAGCATGGGACATGACTGCTGGGGATGAGCTTCCCTGGTACTGAGGGACTGCCAAGCACCAACTAGCAGTGCAACTAGAAAAAGACCTTGAATAAAAGGGGGAAAAGGTAAAGACAAATGAGTTTATGTTGCTAAGAAACTTCAAATTGTTTTGGGACGTCATCCCAGAGGTAACATTTATGTACATCTCAGCAGGATCTCATAGAATTCCAATTTGGACACTACCTCAAACAGAGGGGCTCCTGAGGACTCTGGAGACACCCAGGTCTTATGGTCAGTGTGGAAATCTCCAGAGTATGGTGCCTTGCCAATGGGCCCTACTTTGGAGTTTGTGCTCCTGAAAGTGAAAGAGTTTTACTCAATTATGTCTTCCCTGCACATGGCTCATCTGTCTCTTTTATTTAAACTTATATTTTGTGCTGGAGTTTGCAGGTGTATGTCCAGAGACTTGAGTCTTTGGGGTATCCATGTGCCAGCTGGACCCACAACCTACTCTACAGCTCATTGGACTCACCAGGGACAACGTGCAGGGAGATGATGAAGGACAACAGCCATCCCAGTGAATAGAGAGGGTCTGCAGCTGCAGGCAGGATTGCCCCATCCATCCTCCCCATGGGATATAAGCCCCCACTCAATTGTAGGTGGAGTGGACATCACCATCCCAGAATACTTGGGATTGAGGGAAGAACTATGGATTATAGTGGATTTATTGGTATTCTACTATAGATATATTATGTTTCTAGCAATGGAAGAAATTATAACATTGATGTGGAGCCAGTGGCCAGCAGAGGTTTTGAGGGGAGTGGAAGGGGAAAAATATGTGTAATATGGGGCATTTTCAGGACACTGAAATTGTCATGAATGACATTGCAATGACACAGATAGAGGCCATTATATATCTTGTCATAACTTACAAAATTGTGCAGGGGAGTTTAAAATATAATATAAACTAAAATCCACACTTAGTTGCAATTCTCCAATATGTGATCATCAAATTGTAACAAATGTACCACACTAATGAACGCCATTGTTAATGTGGAAAAGTGTGGGAGGTGTAGAGAGCAGGGCATTTAGGAATCCCCTATGTTTTTATGCAGTTTCCTAATCTAAGAATCTTAAAAAATACATTCGAGGGGGAGAAGATTTGGCTCAAGTGGTTGAGCTCCCACCTCCCACATGGGAGGTCCCAATTTCGTTTCCTGGTGCCTCCTGAAGAAACAAAAACAAGAAGCAAAACAAATGAAAAAAAAAAAAAACAACTTAGAGAAGCTGAGGTGAATCAGTGGTTGAGTTCTGGCTTCCCACTTACAAGGTCACAGGTTCAATCCTCTGCCCTGCGTACCTTAAGGAAAAATACATTAGAGGCACATAAGAGTGTATTTGAATTGCTTGAAGACAAAATTAGTGATTTTGAAGACAGAACATCAAAACTTGAAAACACAGGATATCAGAAAGAGAAGAGAATGGATAAAATGGAACAGAATCTTAGTGAATTCGATGACAATGCAAAATGCACAAACATTCACATTATCAGTGTCCCAGGAGAAGATAATGGAAAAGATGCAGAAAGAATATTTGATGAAATAAAAACTGAAAACTTCCCAAACATTATGAACAACAAAAATATCAATATCCAAGAAGTAATTACACTTCAAACAGAATAAAGTTGAATTGATCTACCCTGAGATGCCTACTATTCAAAAAACAAATATCAGATTTAAATAAAGGATTCTGAAAGCAGCAGGAGAAAAGCAAAGTCTAACATACAAGCGAAACTCGATAATAAGTGCTGCCCTCTCATCAGAAACCATAGAGATGAGAAGAGAGTGATACGATGTTTTTAAGGTACTGAAAGAGGAAAATGTCAGTTGGAATTCTGTATCCAGCAAAACTGTCCTTTGAAAATGAAGATGAGTTCAAATTCTTCACAGAAAAGTAAAAACTGATAGAATATGTTACCAAAAGACCAGATTAATAAGAGAAACTAAAGGGAGTGCTGCAGCCTGGAAGGAAAACAAAAAGGGTGAGAGGTTTTGAGAAGAGTGTACAAATGAAAGATTATTAGGAAGGATAAACTAAAGGGTAAGAATACAGACAATAGAACAACATGACAACAGAGAGCCAAAGAAGAAAAATGGAGGAAATAATGCCTTTACAGTAATAACATTTAATGCTAATGGCTTGAACTCCCCAATCAAAAGACATAGGCTGATAGAATGGAGAAAAAAATATGAGCCATCTATATGTTGTCCACAAGAAATCAACTCAGACATAAGGACACAACCAAGTTAAAAATGAAAGGCTGAAAAAATATATTCCATGCAAATAGTGACCAAAAAAGCTGGAGTAGCAATACTAATATGGAAAAAAATGGGTTTTAAATGCAAAACTGTTATAAGGGATTAAGAAGGTCATTATATATTAATAAAATGGATAATTCACCAAAAAGAAATAACTATATTAAATATTTATGCTCCTAACCTGAGTATCCCAAGATTCATGAGGCACACCCTGGCAAATCTGAAGGGAGAAATAGATGACCCTACAGTAATATAGTTTGGAGACTTCAATACACCACTGTAGGTATTGGATAGAACATCTGGAGAGAGGATTAAAGAAACAGAAAACTTGAATAATATGATGAATGAACTAGACCTAACATATATCTACAGAGCATTTCACCCAAACGCAGCAGGACATAACTTCTTTTCAAGTGCTGCTGTATCCTCCTCCAAGATAGATTATATGTTGAGTCACAAGGCAAATCTCAATAAATTTAAAAAGATTGAAATTATCAAAACACTTTCTCTGATCATAACAGAATGAAGCTGGAAATCAAAAATGGAAAGAAAAAAGGAAAATTCATAAATATATGGAGATTAAACAAAACACTCAAATAATCAGTGGGTAAAAGAAGAAATTGCAAGAGAATTCAGCAAATATCTTGAGACAAATGTAAATAGAGCAAAACATATCAAAACCTATGGGACACTGCAAAGATAGTGCTGAGAGGGAAATTAATAGCCGTCAATACTTACATTTAAAAAGAAGAAAGAACTAAAACGGAATATTTAACTCATTCCTGGAGGTACTAGAAAAATAACAACAAACTTATAGCAAACCAAGAAATAGTAAAGAGCACAGAAGAAATAAATGAAATTTAGAACAACAACAACAACAAAACAAAAGAGAGAATGAAAAAAAAAGCTGTTTCTTTGAGGAGATCAACAAATTCAACAAACCCTTAGCTAGACTGACAAAAGAAAAAAGAGATGACACAAATAAAATCAGAAATGGGAAGGGAGAGAATACCACTGATCTCACAGAAATAAGAGATATCATAAGAGGATACTATGAATAAGTCTATGACAAATTAAACACTGTAGAGGAGATGGAAAATTCCAAGAAACACACAAACCACCTACACTACCTTAGAAGACATAGAAGACCTCAGAAAACCAATCACAAGCGAAGAGATTGAAACGGTAATAAAAAGCTCCCCAAGACAAAATTCCTGGACCTAATGGCTTCACAGGTGAATTCTTCCAATCATTCAAAGATGGTCTAATACCAATCTTTCTCAAACACTTCCAAAAAAATTGAACAGGAAAGAATGTTACCAAACTCATTCTATGAGGCCAACACCACCCTAATAACAAAACCAGATAAAGATAATACAAAAAGAAAAAAAGAAAAAAAAAAAAGAAGAAAATTGCAAACCAATATCTCTTATGAACAAAGACGCAAAATTCCTCAACCAAATACTTATATACAGAATCCAAAAAATTATACACCAGGATCAAGTGGATTTTATCCCAGGTATGCAAGGGTGGTTCAACACAAGAAAATCAATTAATGTAATAGAGCGCATTGATAATTGAAGAAAAAAATCACATGATCCTTTCAGTTGATGCAGAAAAGACATTTGACAAAGTACAGCATCCTATCATGACCAAAACACTCCAAACTATAGGAGTAGAAGGAAGCTTTCTCAGTGTACTAAAGTACATATATGAAAACCCTAGAGCTAGCATCATACTCAATGGTGAAAGACTGAAAGCTTTCCTGTGGAAATCAGGAACAAGAAAAGGATGCCCACTTTCACCATTGTTGTTCAATATTGTGATAGAGGATTTAGCTAGAGCAATTAGGCTAGACAAAGAAATAAAAGAGACCCAAATAGTAAAGGAAGAAGTAAAACTTTCACTGTTCACTAATGATATGATCATATATCTAGAGTCTCTAGAATCTGCACAATGATGTTCATAGCAAGTTATTTATGATTGTCAAAACTTGGAAATAACCTATGTGTCCATCAACTGATGAAAGGGTATACAAATTACGGTGTATACACATGATGGTATATTATGCAGCAGTAAGAAGAAATGAATTTGTGAAGCATATGACAACATAGATGAATCTGGAGGACATTATGTTGAGTGAAGCAATCCAGACACAAAAGGACAAATACTGAATAACTGAGCTATTATGAACTAAACATATTGTGTAAATTCATGGAGTTAATAATCAGAACTTATGTAACCAGAGAATAGAAGGAGGGTAAAGAATGGGAAGCTGAGTGTTAATCTGTACAGAATTGGTAAAAAGGATGTTAGTAAATCTTTAGAAATGAACAGAAATGATGAAAGAATGTTACGGTGTTTGTAACTAGCAGAGCCTGGGTATAGCAGTGGTTGAATGAGAAAGACTAAGGTCATTTATATTATTATAAAAAGTAAAGCAAAAATCTGTAACATGGGACTGTATAAGATAGTAAAACTTCATGTAAAACACGAATATGTGTGATATTGCCTTTGTAAGAATGTTTTTACCAAATACAAATATACTAGAGTAAAAGAAAAAGAGGAGTAGGTATGTATGGCAGGGGAAGCATAGAAAGATTGAGAGGTGATGAGTTTGGGCTGTTTTTGTTTATTGTTATTATTATTATTGTAATGAAAATGCTGTAAGAATGATTTGAATGATGAATGAACAAATCTGTGATTACACCAAATACCATTGATTGTAAACTTTGGATGGATTTATGAATTATTAATATGTATTAATAAAATTGATCTGTATTTTTAAAAAAGATGCTCAGCATCATTAGCTTTAGGGAAATGCAAATCAAAACCATAATGAGATACCATTTTCCACCCACTAGAATGACTAATATTTTTTAAAAAGTAAGAAAATTACAAGTGTTGGAGAGGATGTGGAGAAATAGGAAGGCTAATTCATTGTTTGTAGGAATATAAAATGATGAATCTGTTGTGGAAGATAGTTGGCAGTTCCTTGGAATAAGTCTGTACTTAATTTACACTATACATAACATTGCACATCCATGTTCATAGCCTCATTATTAACAGTTGCCAAATGTTAGAAGAAATCCAAGTGGTCATCAAATGATGAATGGATAAGTGAAATGTGGTATATAAATGAAATGGAATGTTATTCAGCTGTAAATAGGAATAAAGTTATGACACATGCAACAGCATGATGAACCTTTGAGACAACATAATGAGTAAAATAAGCCAGAAACAAAAGTACAAATATTGTGTGATGATCTCACTGATATGAAATATTTAAAATAAGCAACTTCATACAGTAATGTATTAGTCAGCCAATGGGGTACTGATGCAAAATACTAGAAATCAGTTGGCTTTTATAAAGGGTATTTATTTGGGGTAGAAGCTTACAGTTACTAGGCCATAAAGCATAAGTTTTTTCCCTCACCAAAGTCCATTGTCACGTTTTGGGACAAGATGGCTGCCGACATCTGCCAAGAGTTGAGGTTTCTTGAGTCCCTTTCTTCCTGGGGCTTGGCTCTCTCCAGGCTTAGGCTTGCTTCTCTCCACATGTCCATCTGAAGACTATCAGGAGAATGGCTTATCTCTTCCCGGGGCCTTCTCTCCTTCTTCATGACCAAGCTCTTAACCGTGCTTGCTTCCATGGGCTCCAGCATAAATAGTCAGCTTCAGAACTCCACCTCAAAATTTCAACTCACTCCTCTGCTTTGACATGCAGTTTTATCTCTGTGACCCCACCTACCAAGGGGCAGGGACTCAATGTCCCACTGACGTAGCCCAATCAAAACCCTAATCATAACGTAATCACGACCAGAGGAACAGACCAGTTTACAAGCATAATCCAATATCTATTTTTCAAATTCATAACTATATCAAACTGCGACAAGTAAGTTTATGAGGGGCTAGGGTTGTGTAGGAAGTGGGTAGTTAATTCTTAAATGGTATAGAGTTTCTGTTTGGGATGATGGAAATGTTTTTGTAATGTATAGTGGTGATGGTTAAACAACATTTTGAATGTAATTAACAGCACTGAGTTATATATCTGAATGTGGTTAAAAGATGGTGAGCAGTACTGCAATATTGTGAATGTGATTTATCGCATTGAATGGTATGCTTGGGAGTGGTTGAGATGGAAAAATTTAGGTTGTATATAAGTTACCACAATTTAGAATGGAAAAATTACAATGTAGACTAAGTTTTATATCAATGTTAAATTTATTGGACTTGACAACTGCACTTAAGGTGGTTACAGGTTACACAACTGAATACCCTTGTTCTTAGGAAGAGTCCATGGCAGTATTAAGTGTTCAAGGAATATGACGTATACAACTTACACTCAAGTTTCAAGAAAATGGATTGATGGATAGACAGATTATAGATAGATGGATAGATAGAGAGATTGATAGATAAAATGATACAGTAAATGTGGCAAAAAAGTAAAAACTGATCAATTCAGTAAACACTTATTAAATTTTTAAGTTCATGTTTTATCTTTTTGGGCTTAAGAAATATAACATTGGTGGCAAGGCTCCAGGATGTGTAAGTTCATTGAGGTTGGTGGGCCACACTGTGGGAGATGTTTGTGTGGGATGTGGTGGGAGGTGTGGGAGGTGGGCAACATGGGAATCCCAGTGGGTTCCATGTAATATTTTAGGTAATCTAAGCACCTCTTAAAATATATGTATATATATATATATAAATAACATTTTTGTAAGCAAATACACATATATGCATATATATTTATATATCATTTTGCAAATGTTTGTATGTATTGTGAGAATTTTGATTTTTACCCATAATAAAAAAAAAGAAAAAAAAGAAAGAATTCAAAATAAATGCAATCAAAATATTAAAAAAAAAAAAAAGAAATTTAACATTGTATGCAAGAAAAAGAACTAGATGACCAGGACATGAGGCATATTAAAGAATGAATTTTCCATTCTATTCCACCACTTATCCCCTCACATTAAAACTGTAAAAGACACATAATCCAGAACTTATATATTACTCCACAAATATTAATTGATTTCTCCCAATACTACTTTTCTGTGGAGAAATCTATTTACTTAATCTCATCCCATTCAAGTGCCTGTAAGTCTAAGTTTAAAAATAAAATAAAATAAGCTATCTAGTCTTGCCTCTGAATCACCTCAAGTAGTAATCCTCCTTCCATTTTTTTCAAGATCTCGTACTATATAAATCATCTTTTAACAGTTCTTCTTTCATGTATAGTATATTCTTGCATGCTGGAATCTCCTCTCTACCACTCTATGACTCTTTATGTGATACATGGGGTGGACAGAATTGTCCCCCACTTTGGATATGTTCTTGGTCTTGGTCCACATTTTGGTGGTTGTGTACACATTGTAAATATGATATCTTCAAGATCAAATGTGGCACAACATAACCAGGGTGGGCTTTAATCTAGATTGCTGGATTCCTTTACAGACTGACTTTATATGAGTGGAAGGCAGAGAGCAGAAGTCAACAGAACCCAGAGAAGAAAGGAGAAGACATTGCCATGTATGTTCATTGCCATGTGATAGAAAAGCCAAGGAGTCCAAAAATTGCTGGTCAGCCAGAAGATACCCAACCCAGGGATATAAAACTACATTTATCTGTAAAGCTCAATAAACCAAAGCAACATGAAGAAAACCATCCTAATGCACAAAATAATTAGATTTCTAAAATTAGTAATAAAGACATACTCTTAAAGCACCCAGAGCAAAAAATTCATGTTTTTCCATTGCATATATTCCTCCTGTCATGAGATAAAAAACAAACAAACAACAACAAAAAAAAAAAACTGTCAAACTAGAATTATAAACAGAGCAAAACCTATCTTTCAAAAATGTAACATTTCATGTTGTCACTGAAAATGGCAGAATAAGGACCTTTGAAAATTTTCTTATCCATAAAAGCAATGAAAATAATAGCAAAAATTGTTCAACTTTATTTTTTCAGAATCTACTTCTTCAGAACACTGGAAAATAAACAAAGGCTTGAAGCAATCACAGGAGCATTTATTCAAGAAACACACACACCTCCACTAAAGCCTTAAAAACCAAGATCCCAAAATCACAAGAAAGAACCCCATCCTGGCAGTCAGTGGAAGAAGAGAAAGGAGTTGGAGTCCCTTCAAAACCTAATTCCCAAATAAATGTCATTAATTGAGCTGTAGAATTCCTGAATACTCCATTCACAAGATTTTCTCTTTAATTTTTGTGATTCACAGCTTGTCCAGGGCAAAGCCTTTTCTTAAGGAACATTTTGTCAGCAACAATTACAGCATGGCTACCTCAACTAGTAGATACAAATTGGGGCAATCAACAGGCTAACCTAAGATAGAGGGAACAAAATAGTCAATAGAAACTGTCCCTGAGGAATACCAGATGTTGGACTTACTACAAAATCTTTAATAACCTCTTTAAATATGTTCAAAGAACTAAAGGAAGCTATGCCTAAAGAACAAAAAGAAAATAAATATGAGATGATGTCTCAGCAAATAGAGAATATAGTACAGAGACAGACATAAAAAGATACAAAAATATTCAGGAATTGAAAGGTGGAATAACTGAAATGAAGAAATTCACAAGAGGGGCTCAAAAGCAGTTGATCAGGCAGATGAAAGAATCTTAAAACTTAAAGATAGGTCCACTGAGACTATCCAGTCTGAGGGGCAGAAAGAGAAAAATAATAAAAAAGAAGAGAGCAGAACCTGAGGGATCAGTGGGAAACCATCAAAACACCAAAGAATATATAAAGAGAGTTCTCATAAAAAGAGACAGATAAAGGGAAGAAAGAATACTTGGAGAAATGGTGGCTAAAATGTTCCAAATTATGAAAAATATTAATATACCCATCCAAGAAACTTGAAAAGTCCAAGTAGGATAAACTCAAAGAGATGTATAATTAGACACTCCATATAATTAAACTGTGGAAATACATAGACAAATAACGAATTTTGACAGCAGCAACACAGAAGCAATTCATTGTGTACAAGGATCCTCAGTAACAGCTAATTTCCCATAAGAAATCATGAATGCCAAAAGCATCAGGATAAATCCTAAATAAAGTAAAATAAAAAATAAAAAAGATTGTCAATCAAGAATTCAATATCTAGCAAAATAGTCATTTAAAAATAAAGGAGAAACTGTTAAGAAATCTAAAAAGCACTTAGCAGAGTTGGTCAGTCTACATAATGGAGTACTGTGTAAATCTTACTTTAGGAAAAGTTGGCTGTAAACACTCATTACCACACAACATGCATAGACTATACTGACCTTCTCAGCAGTCCCTTGACTGCAATTGTGCTTTACTATAATTAGGGAGTGGCAGAAAGAGGATCTGTTTTCAAGCGTCGCACAAGATCACTAGGTTCAGATTAGCTATTTCCAATATTTGCTGAAGGTAAATAAAAATTTTCAAGCCATTGATGTAATAAAAAAATAAATAAATAAAGGAAAGAGTAAGACATTCCAAATAAATAAAAAAACAGAGAATTCATCACTAGCAGAGCTGCTCTACAAGAAAACTATGGGATGAAATTTTAGGCTGAAATGTAGGAACACTAGAGAGCAATTCAAATTTACAGAGGATTAAAGAACATCAGTAAAGGCAACTACAAGGTAATACTAAAGACAGTATAAAAAATTTTTGTTTGCAAGTTTTTTCCATATTTAATTTAAAATATGATCTAGTAAAGCAATATTATAAATCTGTGTTAACGAGAATACAATGTACAAAATCTGCAATTGTATGCGAATAAGATTAGTATAGTTTAAGGCACACACATGTGAAAAGGAAAAGGGACTGAGGATCTGAAGGTAGTGGTGATGATTAGCTTATAATTTGGGTTTTGGGTGAGCTGAGATGTGTGGTTGGTGACCACAGATGTGGGTTTGGCCTCTGGGGGAGTTCATGCCACAGGGGAGTTCAAGCTGATTATTAACTAGGCTACAGATCAGATAACCACATGGAAAGGTTGAAGTTGGACCTCTACCTGATACCATATACAAGAATTAACTCCTGTACCAGGAGAAGGTGTGAGCATCAGCCAGATGGATCAGAACATGACCAAGTATAAGGTGAAGATTTGGAGCAGGAAATGTTACTTGAGCTCAAAATGCAACAAAGACCTTAATTTAAAAAATAAAGTTGTAAAATTCTTGGAAGAAACATAGATATGAATCTTAATGACCATAGATTAGGTGATAGGTTCTTATATGACACTAAAAACATAAACAACCAAATAGGTAAATATGACTTGATGAAAATTAAAAAAAAAAACTTTAGCTTCAAAGAACATTATCAAAACTGGGAAAATGAACCCAAATGAAAGAAAGTGTTTGAAAATTATAGATTTAATAAGGGCCTAGTATTGAGAATATAAAAAGTACTATAACAAGTCAACAAGAAATGACCCAATTTAAAAACCCCAAAATACAAATGACCAATAGACACATAAAAACATGATCAACATCATCCTCTCATCTTTTAAACATGAAAAATTGGAAGAATTCATCACTACTATACCAGCACTTCCTGAAAGAAGTAGTACAGGAAGAAGGAAAATGATAGCAGGTGGAAATAATGGATTGACAAAAGGAATGAAAATCACCAGAAATGGAAAACATGTGGGTTATAGCAATTTGGCAGTTTGATATAGTTATGAATTTCAAAAACAGATATTGGATTATACTTGTAAACTGGTCTGTTCATCTGGGCGTGATTAAGTCATGATTACAGCTTTCATTGGGCCACGTCAGTATGGTGTTGAGCCCTGCCCCTTGGTGGGTAGGGTCTCAAAGATAAAAGACATAGCAAAGGACAGAGTTAGAGTTTTGTTCTGAGTTGGAGTTCTGAAGCTGAGTTTTAATTCTGGAGCCCAGGGAGGTGGGCACGCAGAGGAGCATGGTCGTGAGGAATGAGAGAAGGCCCTAGGAAAAGACAAACTGTTTGCCTGACAGTCTACAACTGACCTTGTGGAGGAAGCAGAGGAGCTGAGCCCAAAGAGAAACATAGACCAGGGAAAAGAGGAACCCATGAGGCCTGAACCCTGGCAAGCATCGGCAGCTGTCTTACTCCAACACATGGCAACAGACTTTGCTGAAGGAAGAAAGTTATGCTTTATGACCTGGTAACTGTAAGTTTCTACCCCAAATAAATTCCCTTTATAAAAACCAACCAATTTCTGGTATTTTGCATCAGCACAACTTTGGTTGACTAATATGTGGGTAAATATTTTTAAAATTGTATTATTTTTTAAAATCTCTTTAAATGATAACTATTTAAAGCAAATATAATCTATCGTGGGGTTTATGACAAACATAGAAAAAAGTATGACAAAATAACATACCAATGTTCATAGCAGTATTATTCACAATTTCCAAAAGTTGGAAAAAATGTTTCCATCAACAAATAAATGAATAAACAAATTGTGGAATATGCATACAATAGAGTTTTTTCAGTAATAAAAATGAATGAAGTTCTGATACATGCTACAGCATGGATGAACCTTGTAAAAATTATGCTAAGTGAAATAAGCCAAACATAAAAAGACAAATGACTCTACTTATGTGAAATATCTAGAATAAGTAAATTGACATAGACAGAATGAAAATTAGAGATTACCAGGACCTGGGAAGAGAGATAAGTGTAATTGTTTAATGAGTATGGAGTTTCTCTTTGCAGTGATGAAAAAGTTTTGGTGATGGATATTGGTGATGGAAAAAAAACATTTTAAATATAATTAATGCCACCAAATTCTACACTTAAAAATGGCTAAAATAGCAAATTTTGTTATATGTGTTAGTAAAATAAAAAATAAAGTACTTTTTAGAAGCCAGGAAATTAGAAATGAAAATATAATGTTGTAGCATTCTTATTCTGTATGTGAAGTGGTATATTGTTTGAAGTTAGAGTGTAACAAGATAAAAATGTATAGGAGAAACCCTAAAGCAACCACTTACAACAAAGAGGTATAGTCAATAAGACAGTAGAGGAGATGAAATGGAATCATAAAAACCACTCAAACCAAAAAGAAAGCAGAATAAGAGAAAAAAGGTAAAAATAGATGGGACAAATAGAAAACATGAAAAACTGGAAGGTTTCAAACTGATCATGTCAACAATGACAATATAAATTGTCTTAACACATCAATTAAAAGGTTGATATTATCAGTTCTACACCTATTACAACCTGAGACTATTCATCTATCCAAGGGAGAATTCCTTTAGCTCTTAAGAGAGGAGTCACAATTGGCAGTTCAGTAGTTTATAGAAACTTCAAAGACTATTTTCACAACCATTTCAATTCAACTAAACCATCAGAAAGGTCAGAAAACCAGCAGTTATCTGCTAATCTTTCCATTTGTCATGATGTGGAAGATGAAAATAGAGAAGTAAAAGTGAAGTGAAGGAAGTAAAAGGGAAAGTGAAGAAAAGTAAAAGTGAAGGGAAGGAAGTAAAAGGGAAAGGGAAAGTGAAGAAAAGTAAAAGTGAAGGGAAGGAAAAGAGACAATTATGCAGGCCCTTGATATTTATTATTGTACTTACGAACCTTTTCTTGTGAAATTAAAACTTAGCCTATTATTATATACCACCAAAGAGTTATCTCCTGAAAGCCTCCTTGTTGCTCAAATGTGTCCTATCTCTAAGCCAAACTCAGCATATAAACACACTACCTTCCTCCCAGCATGGGACATGACTCCTGGGGAGGAGAGTACCTGGTACCAAGAGATTATAACCAAGCACCAATGAGCAATTCATCTGGAAAAAGACCTTGACCAAAAGAGGGAAATGATAAATACAAGTGAGTTTTTATGCCTAAGAGATTTCAAAGGGATATGGCAGGTCATTCCAGAGGTTACACACATGCAAATCTCAGCAGGATCTCATTGACTACCAAAGTAAATATTGCATTTAATAGTGGGCCTCCAGAGGGCTCTAAAGATATCCAGAAAATATAAGCAGGGCAGACAACTCAGGAATTTGGCACCCTGTACATGGGTCTTACTTTGGAATTTATGCTCCCCATGGTAACAGATTTAGACTCATTTACAGGTTCTCTACACATGGCTCTTCTGCCCTTTTTATTTGCACCTATAATTAACATTACAATTGATAAATATATGTCCCAGAGAATTAAATCTTTGGCCTGTCCATGTGCCAGTTGAACCCTGAATCTCAGCAGAGTTGTTAACACCTACACTCCAGTTGATTGGACTTACTCAGGGCAAAAACAAGATGATGGCCAATGCCCATCCCAAGGACAGAGAGTGTGTGCACCTGCAAGCAAAACAGCTCTATCTATCTGCTTCATGGGATCTAAGCCCTCTCTCAGTTAGAAGCAGATTGGGCATCACCACCCCAGAATACTAAAAATTGGGGAATGAACAATGGGCCAAAGTAAACTTACTATTATTCTACTATAGGTGTGTTATTCTAGCGATTGAAGAACTCTTATCATTGATGTAAAGGCAGTGGCCACCAGAGACCTTGAGGGATACTAGAGAGAATAATAGGTGTAATATGGGGCATTTTGGGGACACTGGACTTGTCCTGTATGACATTACAATGATGGATACAGGTCATTGTATATATTTTTTTTTTATTTTTTATTATGGGTAAAAATCAAAATTCTCACAATACATACAAACATTTGTAAAATGATATATAAATATATATGCATATATGTGTATTTGCTTACAAAAATGTTATTTTGTCATAACTTATAAAATTGTGCAAGACAGAGTGTAAACTATGATGAAACTGTAGTCCATGGTTAGTAGCAATGCTTCATTGTGGGTTAATCAATTGTAATAAATGTACCACAGTAATGAAGGCTGTTGTTAACGTGGGAAAGCATGGGAGGGGGAGTGAGTGGGGCCTATGGGAAACCCTTATTTTTTTAATGTAACATTTATATAATCTAAAGCTTTTTTAAACATAAAAACTTTAATTTAAAACATGTAAAATGAATTTGCTCAACAGCAAAATACTTCTTACAAGCATTTGAAAGTGTTGAGGCTAGATTCCTAACAATGTTGCTAGTACATCAAAGGTAGAGTAGTTGTTGTTGTTTTAATGATCTATTTGAAATTGTTTCATTTACAGAAAGGTCTCAAAACTAGTTCATATAATTCCCTTTATGCATCTTCTTCAGATGGTGGGCATCTTGCATAACCATAGTATAATTGCCAAATCAAGGAAATTAATATTCATAAAATGCTGTTAAATAATCTACAGACATGAGTTTCACAAGTATATCACTAATATCCTTTTTTGGAACCCATTTTGAAACATTTTTTGTGGGCCCCAGGCTCAGATGATACACTGCATTTTGTCATATATCCTTGGTCTTATCCAATTTTGGAGAGTTCCTTAATATCATTGTCCTTCCTGGTCTTGACATTTCTGAAGGGTATTGGTCAATTGTTTTGTGAAATATCCTCAATTTGGCTTCATCTCATGCTTCTTGTTATTTGGAATGCATTTGGGGAAGGACTGCTCGGGTACACCAAACAGGGGTGTGGGAAGACACACAATGTTGATGTCTCATTATTGGAGGTATTAAATTTGACTGTTTGGTTGAGGTGGTGTCTGCCTGGTTCCTCAACTGAGTTATTGTAGTTTTTTTGGAACTGATAGACATTTTGTTCTCTGCTTTTCCCTACTAAGTTCATCATCTGTTGATGGTTCCTGCCTGCAAAATTATTACCGTGTTGTCAAATGGTAGTATTCTATTCCCATTATTCCTTCTACATTTATTAATTGGAATTTGATTGCAGGGAGACTCCATTCCTTCTCCCCTTTATTTGATCACTATGGGTTGAATTTTTTTCTATTTGTATGAACAATTTTAATTTTATGGATGAACATTTAACAAATTACTTCTCAGAAAGCTTACACACATCTACACTCCCTCAGGAGTGCATGAATCTGCCCAGCTTCCTACACCCACAACAGCAGTAATTTATAAATAACCAAATGCATCTGATGAAAAAAAGGGTTTCTAATAATTGCATTTCTTTGCATTCTATTGCCACCAGAGTGAAACCTCTTACATAGCTTCACTGGTCATTTTTCACCTTCCTTCCTTCATCTATTTATATAACATTGCACACTTTTTTCTTGCCATCTATATGTTTACATGATCTTTAGTCTTTGACAATATTACAAATGTAATTATTTGGAATATATTTTCTCAATGTTTTGACATTTTAATTTTCTTTGGTAATGAATGTAAATTTTACAATTTTCAACAGTCAAACCTATTGATGTGTTCATTTTTGTTTTTTGGGGGTATTGTTTTTTGCTCTTGTGGAAAATTCTTTCCAAACAGAAGACGAATATTCAACATCATCTCTAAGTTAGTCAGCCAAAAGCTGCCAATGCAAAGTAACAGAAATCTGTTGGCTCTTATAAAGGGCATTTGGGTGTGTGTGGGGTAAAACTTACTGTTTCAAGGCTCTTAAGAGTCCAAGACAAGGCTGCTTTCTCACCAAATCAGCTGCAACCTGTTGAAGCAAGATGGTGGGCACTGTCTGCCTAGTCTCATCCTTCCTTCTTCCTCTTAAGGTTCCTTGAGCCCAGCTTCTTCCCATCTCAACTGTAGGTTGGCATGGGGCTTGTCTCTCAGGGATTCCTATATCAGTCTGGCAAAAGTCTTCTTTCCAGGCTTTCTCACCTGCTCAGCTGCAAACTGTCAGGTGAATGGTCAGTTCTCCCGGAGCTTTAGCTGTTTGAGCCTTGTCTTCTCTGGCATCTATGGAGCTCTCTCTCTCTTCCTGTGTCATCTTCTGTGTATGCCCATTTAATCACTCCAACAAGGGGGTGGGGACTTAACCTGAGTCATGCCTTACTGAAGTGGCCAAATATAACTTAAATTGATTAAATCAAGTAAACTTAAAACCTTTGAATTTAAGACAATCAAAGGGTTTTACATACAGAGGGATAGATCAGTTTGCAAGCATAATCCTCTTTTGTGGGTTTCATAAATAATTTCAAACTGCCACAATCTCTATTTTTTGGTACAGCTCAACTTCTTACATGTATTTCTTTTATTCTTAGAGAATATATTCTGTTAGGTTTTCCAACATAAATTTTCTTTGTTTCAATACTTTCTTCCTAAAATCAGGAATTTATAAAGATGGAGGTTAAATAATTGGGAAAACATATAAATTTTAATAAATGATGCTGAACATCCTTTTGGGGAAGAAAATAGATCCCTACCCCATGCTATTTTTTTTTTTTATTATGGGTAAAAATCAAAATTCTCACAATACATACAAACATTTGTAAAATGATATATAAATATATATATGCATATATGTGTATTTGCTTACAAAAATGTTATTTATATATATATATATATGCATATATTTTAAGAGGTGCTTAGATTACCCAAAACACTACACGGAACCCACTGGGATTCCCATGTTGCCCACCTCCCACACCTCCCACCACATCCCACACAAACATCTCCCACAGTGTGGCCCACCAACCTCAATGAACCCACACATCCTGAAGCCCCGCCACCAACCACAGACCACAGTCCACACCGCAGACCACACTCTCCCCCACTCAGCACTGAGCGGTGTGTGCTGATCCAAAATGGCCCACATCCATCGCCACAACAGTACTCAGGACAACCTCCAACACCCAAAGAAGCCCCTGTATCTCAACTGCTCATCCCCTCCCTACCCAAAAACTGTCAAGTGGCCACTGGCTCCACCTCATTGTTATAATTTCTTGCATTGCAAGAATCACCATATGTGAGCAAGAGAATACCATCAAGTCCACTCTAGTCCATAGTTCTTCCCCCAATCCAGAGGCGACTGGGATGGTGATGTCCACTCCAACTCCAAGTGAGAGAGGGCTTATATCCCATGGATATGGTGGGTGGGATGATCCTGCCTGCAGATGC
>JAKSZT010038682.1:1580971-1620607 GCA_026826555.1 Tolypeutes matacus
GGCAGGACCCCGTCCCCAATCCGCCTTGCTCTGGGAGCTTGCAATGTGCGCCCTCCTACACCAACGCCATCTTGCCCCCCATGCTATTTATATAAATGGATTTCACATGGATGTACCTAATTGGGAACATATTTTTAGGAAGAAACCATGAAATCTGCAATTCCCACACTCTGGATAGACACAAAGCACATTATCTACCCCTGGACAGTTTAAACAGCCCTGGGTAAATGTGAAATAAATTCTTCACCATATTGATATAACATTTAAATTGTATTGCCTTTATCTTAGATTATAAACTAAATCTCACAATAGTAAAACCTTTTTACTATTCATCTGAGATTTTTTGGTAAGGTTTTGGCTCCATTTGCTTGTCCTAAGAGGACTGATATAGCCTAAATAAGATCAGGTTTTTAAAAAAAATTAAATAAAAAGAGATTAAGTTGAAATAAATAACTGTATAAAATAAATTTTTCCAAACATTTGAGATTACTAATGTAAGTAGCATCAAAACACCAGGAACTGAGAAGGCACAGGTGGTAGGACACCTCTCTCCCATATCGGAGGTTCCCAGGATCGAATCCTGGTGAAGACAGTACAAGAAGAATGAGAGAAGAGGGCAGGAAACAGACACAGAGAATTGCCCAGCTAATGGACACAAAACAGCAAAAACTGGAGGGGAGGGGGCATTAAGATGGATAAAAAAGAAAGTAAAATAAATAAATAAAATTGACAGTTCTCAATTCTCTCATAAAAACAGCAGAGAATGGTAAAAAGCTATATGAAGGAGCTGTTTTGGGGATTTGCAGACCAGGAGTGTGCTGCACATCATCCGGGATGGAAAGGAACTGAAAAGCAAAGAGGCCAAATGAAAACCTTGAGGTACTCACTTCTGTGGCTGGGACTGGCACATATACCTCACCTTAAAGGCAAAAAGCTTCAATAAAACCCCTGGCTCACTGGAGCCAATGGAGTGGGAAAGAATGTTCTCCATCCTAGGAAGAAGAAGTGTGTGGCAGATGGCAGAGAGTGGCTTCTCTTCAGTGAGTTTGGCCAGCTGAGCCCTCTTTGAATCTCAATAGGACCCCACCCAGCAATGAAGCATCCTCAGGGAAATGAGAGGATGATCTGATCATGCAGGCTGTCACACCTAAGTGCCCTTGGAGAGAGATGAACTGGTCATTGAAGTGGTTGGTGGGACAGCTGTCTAACAAGCACAGGGGAGAAGGAAGCCAGGAGAGATAGCAGGCAAACTGTTAGAAGGCCAGCTTCCCTGAGGGAAAAGGAGAAGGGAGAGCGAGATGAGCTTTCAGAATCCTAACTTCTGCAGTGGTATAGCTCAGTGGATGAATGTCTGCCTGGCATATATGAGGTCCCTGGTTTGATTCCCAGTACCTCTTAAGAGAGAGGTTCCAGAGAATGATCCATTGATTTGTCAGGCATCCAGCTGGTATGTTATGACAGAGAACAAATAGCCTGATTTTATTCTTGTTTTAGGTGTTTTTGATCTCTTATTTTTTTTAATTTTTATTCTTTTTTTTATTTTATCATTTTATTATTCTTTATTTTATTCATTAAAACATGGTACCTTATCTGTGGAGGGCAAGCTGCAGGGTGATTGACAAGCACCCGCAGCCTAAGATCGTTCCTAGGGGCCAATGAGTGAAGCCTATTTTTACTGGGTTGTTTATTTATTTATTTTTTCTTGTATTTTCTCTTTATTTGTTTCCTATTTTCCTGTCCTTATTTTTTTAGCCTTAGTTGCTTTATTTCTTTTCTATCATTTTTTCACTCTTTTGTTGCTTTTCTTTTTTTTTTTTTGACCATTTTGTCTTCTTCTTTTTTTCTCTCTCTCTCTTCTTCTCTTCCCATGATTCTGGTCTTTTATTTTATTTTATCTTTTTCCTGTTTCATTTTTATTATTCAACCTTATTTACTCTTATTCATTTGTAATTTTTATGATTTTTCACTCTTATTACATATTTTCCTGGCTCTTTTATGGTTCCTTTTCCATCTTTCTTTATTATTACTGTTATAGTTTCTCTCTTCCTCTCGCTTTCTTATTCTATGGTCTTAATATTTTTTTCAAGGGAACACAGACAACTACAAAGATGTAGAATAAGTGGAACCAAGTGTCAAAAAGTAATCTAAGCACCTCTTAAAATAAATGTATATATATATATATATAAATAACATTTTTGTAAGCAAATACACATATATGCATATATATTTATATATCATTTTGCAAATGTTTGTATGTACTGTGAGAATTTTGATTTTTAACCATAATAAAAAAAAAAAAATAAAAGGAACCTTAAGGCAGTTCCGCCTCGGCCTCCAGGGAAGGCAGCAGGAGCTGTGGGATGGGGTGGGGAACGCCCCTTGGCAGGACAAGTATTCGGTGCTTTTGTCTACTTACAATGAGCGCGGTAACCTGCTGCTCATTCTGTGGCTGCTGGTGAAAAGCTTCTCCGAAAGATCATTCTAGCAATCTTGAGAGAATGCCTGCTTTTCCCCACCAAACAGCCAGTCTGAGGATTATTAAACTTAGACTTTTGGGAATGCTGATTGAGGCCCCTGTACTAGAATCATTATCTTTTGGCATGCAAAGCACGTGTCCAAATTTAAGTGGAATCAACTATGAAATTATAATCATAGATGATGAAAGCCCAGATGGAACAAGGAAGCTGCTGAACAGTTGGAGAAGATCTATGGGTCAGACAAAATTGTCCTGGGAGAGCTCCAGTACTTGTGGCCCTAGCATTGATGGAAAGTGGAATGAAATAGGAAGATGCAGTATAGTTCATAAGACAGAAGTATTGTGGAGCTTTTAACAACAAGCAACTTTTGTATTTGGAGAAGTATCAATCAAAAATCAAAGATTTCAATGGTCACAGAAACAACTGTTGGATTAAAAAAAAAATTGGAGTGCCTGATGCTATTGCTGTGGAAATGGAACTTGAGAGAGGACCTGATGTTTCAAATGTATTAGCCAATGTGTTGGTGAAGAAGTCTAATGAAGCTTCCATAGGAGTATTGAAAAGCTGTTTTACCATACTACAAGTTTGACAGAATTGAAAAGTCTTTGGGTTTACAGTCAGCCTATTTGGACACTTAGCCAAAGATTCTTGCTGGTCAGCATTTAAAAAAGACTCATCATTTATAACAATTGACCTTTCCTGAAACCATGCAGTATTGAGTTATTTCTTCTTTAAATCTATTTCCATGCCAGGATCTTACCAATATATAAAAAAATTTGAGAAATTGGGTGCCAAAATACTCAGCACAATACTTATATGTTTTTAGTATCATACAGAACTTAAAATCCCAGGAATTATGAACACTCTAGACCTTATGTGGTTTAGTCCTTCGGTCATTTCAAACATTGAAAGTAGGGCCTATGTGGTTGTTTGTATGTTCACTTTCTGTTTACATCTCCCACACATTTGTACCAGTATATATCAGATTTGGACTATCTTTGAGTTTTGTTGGGATTTGCACCAAGTCTTACATAGATTGTTTAATTTCTATTTATAAATCTCACTTTGTGACTTTAGAGAGAGCCTCCATTTTGAAACTCTGCATTGTACAGAAACACGTGACTTAAGTGTCTCCAGACAAAAAAAAAAACCTTACAGTTAATTTAATGTTTACACTTTGGGGTACAGCTTAACCAGGAGGGCCTGACAAATGGAAGAGGCTATTAAATAATTGTAGAAAAATATTGCTTCTTGTGCAGAACATGTAGGATAGGCTCTTTAATTTAGTAAATATCTTTTTTTAAAGGTAGTGATGCTTTGTTAGTGTAGCTATAATAATTCTTAATCTTAAAATTTCTGAAGTTCTTATTTTTTCCATATCTGTTGGAAGTTAACAGCTATGATTTTTGTTTGTGAAATGTGACTATTTTTCCTTCTCTTTCTAACCTCTTGCAAAAAAAGAAGTAGGTTTCTGCTAATGAATTCAGCAGACATCTAATATTTTGTATGCCATTTGAGCATTTAATATTTAATTAAATGCTTGATGATTTGTTTCATTACATAATTGATAAAATGGTGATGTGTATTAATGTTAGTTCAGCCATTTATTTATACTGTCAGGGAATGTGTGGTTTTAGTTCTGTGGGAGAAATAATTGGTCAGTGTTGACTAGCTTGAAAAAACCTAGTGCCAGAACTGAAACATCTAAAAAGTAATGAAATGCATTTATCATCAGAAAAAAAAAAATCAATGCACTCTTACTGTAACATCCTGATACTTTTTAAGTGTATCTTGAAGATATTTCCTATCACCAGGTTACATCATTTTTATTACTGTTCTATCATTATCGATCATATGCAACTTTAATTATTTTTATGCAAACCTTTGAACATTCTGTAGTTATAAGGAACAGATACCCTTTATTTTAAAAGATTTTCAGCTTAAACATCGGGTTATAGAAAATCTCAAATGGACTTTAAAATATTTGCTTTTTCAGACAGGTACCCAGTGGGGTCAGTATTTTATCAGTAAATTGTTAATCAAGTTAAATTTGAATTTCAGATGAGATGAATATTTTTTTTTATTATAAGTATTTCCCTTTGGATATATTTATTTGGTTAACTATGAATCATTGTTTGTTCTGATATAAGCTTATGCAAAGAAAAAGTCTCCTTGTTACTTATATATTACCCTCATTTCTCCTATATAACAACAAATTAATCAGGAGTTGATTTTAATTGCTGGTATTTAATTAATTGATTTGGTTGAGCTTGAACACTTTTAAGATTGGTGGCTGCTTTAGGTCAACTCTATTATTACTATTTACTCTACAGAAAATATTTCCTGTTTAAAAGGAACAATATTTCTTTGGACTAACTTTTACATTTACATTGAGATAATTGCTTAGGGTAAACTTAAGGTTGAACTGAAATCCTCTTTTGGCATTTCAATTGCTTTTTACCCCTACTTATAAATCTTCTCACTGTTTTACCACATAACTGAGTTTATTCATGTAATTGTTTGTAAATAACTCATCTGATTTCAGGGTTTTGAGCTAAAATTCTCTGTTTAGAATATTCAAGTTAATTTATTATGCAAAGGATAGAAAATTTAATCTTTGCCATTATTTACTAAGAAATATTATTTCATCTTTCTTTTATGAATAGCTATAGTAACTAAATAATATTTCTCTTTCCTATACTTTCTTTATTTATTAAATATTTGATTAAATACTTAATGGTAGTAGAATTGGTTAAGGTTGGGCTAGTTTTGCTCAAAGTGGTCAGTATGGAGTAAAAGCTCCTGGGTGTAAGCTCCTGTCTTAGGTTTAGCCACATTTATCCAAGCATACCTTCCAGTATGTTTACCTGCCAGAACTTATCTTCTCTTATATCTTTAATAAATATTATGTATATTGCAGTAGGATTTTTATTTGAGGAGGGTAATGATTGGTGTGTGAACTTCATAGCCTAATTTAATTAAGCACAGTACTTTCAATTTACCACTCAAACTTCCTTTGGTCTTTTTTTAAATTTTAATATGGAATGCTTCACAAACTTGCATGTCATCCTTGTGCAGGAGCCATGCTAATCTTCTCTGTATTGTTCCAATTTTAGTATATGTGCTGCTGAAGTGAGCACCATTTGGTCTTTTACTAACACGAAGACTTGTTTATAAGATTCTCTGTAATAGAGAATGTTTCCACCTCTTATGCCTCCCCTTGACCTAAAGTTTTCATGATGGCAATGTTGTTTAGCAGAATATCTTTTAAGGGTTTGAAGATGATGGCTGTCTGTAGGCAGAAACAGAAAGTGGTGGTGAAGTTCATCAGAGTTTATCTAGTATAGAATTGGCTCCTCTAAAAAGATATATAATATGTTTGAGTTTATGCTGTTGGTAGTAGAACTCTTGAAAAAAGAGTTCACTGAATTAGTTGTTTATGGTTAGGGCTAAGCATAGTGGGGTATTTAATCCCAATTTGAGTCTTAGCTACAGTGAATTTAGAAATGTTAAAGTCACATTTGTAGCTTATTTTTATTTCAACTGGAGTTTTCACAGCTAAATTAAAGTTTAACTTTATTCCTTGTTTATCTTAAGCATGTTTTACACCAAATTTTGTTGTTTTGGGTTATGATATGACTGTGGTCACTGGCGTGAAATTTATCAACCCTATATGCTGCTTCATATAACTTAGTCAAATTTTCATTCATTGCTTAATTTTGTCACTCTTGTGCTTTGTGGGGTGTGGTTGAGTAAGGCTTAAAGAGCTGCTTATTGAGAGTGCTTGATATCTGCTTTTTAAAAAAATTTTATGATCCACAGGGCATACTCACTGGAATGTGGGTGCTTGCATATGTAATTTCACTACCAGTTAATAAGAAGACCAGGTCCAAGTTTACAAGCTTATAGAGTTATGAAGAGCCTACCTATATATTTCCAATCCTTTGCTTCAAATTAGCTATATTAGTAACAAAAGCAAAAATTCAAATCTTTAGAAAAAAAATTTAGTGCTTAGTCAGCATTATGGGAGGGAAAAGTCCTTCATAATAAGAATCGAATAAAAATCAGCCAATCAAGTCAGAAGTTTTTTTAATGTAAAATGTGAAATTTTCCTTAAATTTAAAATTGATTAATACATCTTTAAAAAATTTGAAGAAAGGTATTATAATTAAGGTTATTAAGTTGTAAATTTCATATAAGCCTTGTTATAGCTTGTTTATAAACAGTATTGCTTTAGCGGTTTGACAAGATAAAAGTATTTATAAAATGCAATTGAAGAGGGAGTGAGTGTAGCTCATTGTGCGAGTTCCTGCCTCCCAAGTACGAGGTACCAGGTGAATCCCTGGTACCTCTGCCCCCCAAAATTCAATTGAAGGTATAAAAGGGAACTTGGGGAATTAATCATATACAGCTGTTAATTTGTTTATGTAATTTAATTTATTTCATGTGTGTACACATATGTACAAAAACTGTTTTCCTTTTCTTCACCAAGCTGGCAGCCTTATTTTCCTGCATGCCACCCCTTCCCTTGTCCTGGTTACCTTGAAACTAATCTTGAAACTGTGGGACCACAGGAAAAAAACAAAAGACAACTTTGCCACTGACCATTCTATATATAAAACTCATCCTTAACCTCCCCCTCCTCTCTCCCTCCCACCATGACTACCCAGGTAGATCCTTATCTCTCTCTTCTGTTCCAGCCCTTACCAATCACAGGTGGCCTGACTCCTCAAAGAAAAACACTCAGAACAAGAGGGCCTGAGGGTGCATTTAGGACAGTTTGTAGTCTTTAAGGCCTGAAAAAGAGAAGGGAGATAGGGAATTGCCCATTTAGGAGCTTCTCAGTACAACCACAGTAAATCCCTCACACACCTCAGTGGTCAACTTTCATGCAGAGCTTTCCCTCCAACCCGCTCCCAGCACTTTAATAGCTTGCCCTCCTCTGTTTCATGGGACTGAGTTTTGCTTTCTCTCCACTGCTTTATAGCAGTGCCCTGAATAATGTCATCCTTGCCTATTTAAATCTTTGGCTGTACATATGGAGTTACATTTTATATATAAAATTCTTATGCCCATCAAGTATTGACTAACTACCACCTTATGTTGGAATATTGTTGTTAAAAGATATTCCATCTAAACTCAGTTACAAGTGCCTTGAATATGTTAAGGTCATTGCTGGCCACAGTTGAATCACAGCATCTTAAAAAGGCCAAAGGCATGACACTATAGCTTAGTCCATCAAGATTATTTATTTAAGGGGAATGAGTGGAAATTTTAAATGAGACAGCTGTGAAGAAAGGACCAGATACCAGACATAGTTTCAAGCTGGAAATCCCCACTTTAATTGGCCTGGAGAAGGTCATTAATTACCCATGTAGGCTTGGTTTCTAGAAGCTGCTTATTAAAGAACAATACTGAAGATGATATGCATGTTGACAAGGATTGAATTGATAAGATGACTAAGGATTTAATATCTGGTGTAAAGAAGTACTGCTTGTAAAGAATACCCATTAGAACTATAAACATATATATGAATAAGTTGATGACTAACTTCATGTGTTGACTTGGCATAAAGTTATTTGCACAAGCAAGCCCTAGCCTGATTGACACTGTGTTATTTGTATTCATAGTTAGTTGATTGCATCTACAGTTGATTGCATCTACAATCAACAAAGGAGATTGCACTCGATTATGAAGGAAATCTCTTCATCCAGAAAATTGGAAGTCTTAAAGCCAGAGCTAAGGATTTCAGGTGTCAGAAAGTAGAATTTCTGTCTCTGCTTCAGCCAGCCAGCTTCTCAGGAGAAATTTAATTTCACCTTCATGAGAGTTCTGACTTGGGCCTGCGCTACTGAATTTTTATTTGGCAAACCTTACACCCATTGTGATCCACTTCCTATAACAAACTTGTTTGTATTATATATATTTTTTTCACTCTGTTTCTCTTAAGAACCCTGAATAATATAATTAATATAATATGTATTATGTGATATGAACATAATATATATTGTATAACATCAAGAATGGAATATGCATGCTTATATTAATGGATTCCATCATATTTATTTATGAAAATATGTTATGTAAAATTAAACTTATATAACACAGACACATATTAATGGGAAAGGCACTGAATGTGTTGTCAGGAGTAAATTATTTTTTTGTGTGTCTTCAAGACTGACATAGCAGAAGAAAAGAATGGAAATAAATATAAATTATTCATTCATTTAATTATGTAGCCTAAGCCCCTTACACTAAAAATTATTTAATGTTTATCTGAAATCCAAATTTAACTGGGCTCCCTGTGTTTTATCTGGCAACTATATAGGCAACCCACAATATGTAGTCCCCTTACCTTCAGGCAGCCATGAAGGAAATAAGGTTTCTTTTGTTGTGTTGAGAATAAACAAAGAGTGTCAAGCGCAGATGGGAAAGGAGAAAAGTTGGGTGACTACAGTGACATCCAGACATGAGATGGGAATGGGGGGTCCAGGTTTTAGGTGGTGGGAATAGATGGGATTTGGGATATATTTTGAAGGCAGAGTTGATGAGATTTGCTGATGCAAGTATGAGAAGACTCCAGGATGACACCCTCTTTGGAGGCTTGAAAAACTGGAAGCATGAAGCACCATTAGCTGAGACAGGAAATAGGGTGGAATATGGAACAGTTTGGGTTGGAGGGAGGATAGAGATCCGGAGTTCAGTCTGCCCTGTTCCATGTGAGATGCCTATTAGACATGCCTGTGGAGCCCTCTGTCTGGAATTCAGGAGACTAAAATGATATTTGAAATTATAAGCCTGGTGAAAGAATCAGACAGGAGGATGGTGGATTCGTGGCAGGGTAGGTGTAGTGCAAGCTCCACAGTCCCCTCTCCTTCCTCAGCCAGGAAGGCTGAGCTTTGGGTCAAGGAGGGTAAGTTTGTACTTGTAGGCTGGGCCAGATCTAGTCTGCTGTCCTGTTTGAGTTTTTGTGGACCCCAGAAAATGATATTCTTAAGCTAACCCAGTCCTGTGCATGTGAACCTATTGTATGTGGGAACTTTTGTTAGATTCAGTCAAGGGAAGTTTTGATTAGATCATTCTTATTAGATTACTTTGTTTAAGGCCCTTGATTGGATTACAGGAACCAGGTTGGGTCCTAATCCTTTTATCAGAGTCTTATGTTAATGGAACACAGAGAAAGAGAGTTACCATTTTTACCATGCCATGTAAAAGAGGTCTCCAGCCTCATCTACAGCCATAAAAAGAGAGAGAAACCCCAAGAGGCTGAGAGAGAGGCCAGAGGCTAGAATCAGTGGAGCAGCTGAAGCTGAAGCAATGGGGAGAGTGGAGAGAGGTACCATAGGCCTGATTGCCCACAGCTGAGTTCAGGATGTATTATATAGTTGTTATAGTTTATGAGAGAATGTTCTCATATTTGTTCAGTTAACCACAGTCCATCTTCCACCACTGAATTCCCTGTGTTATACAGCCATGTTTTGTACAATTCATTCAAAGTGCATACTCAGGGTTCTCATTTTCATCACAGAGACATGTTGCCATCATCTCAGTCAATTTTAGATGGTTTTCATTACTTCAAAAGAAAAAATTGCATACCCTTTTATACCCCTCTATAGATGTCTCCAAGAATTGATATAGTATCTTCTCTGCCATTGCTGGAAAAAATATTAAAAATATTACAAAACAGAGTCTCTTTCATTGACCTGAACTTGGCCTCCGCAAAACAAGCCATGACATCCTAGTTTCCAGTCCCCTAATTGCTGAGTGAGCCCATATTTCTACAATATTTTAAACAAATCAATTTTATTGGTACATATTAATAAAACATACAATTCATCCAAAGTGAACAATCAGTGGCATTTGGTATAATCACATAGTTGTGCATTCACCACTTCAATTAGAGCATTTTCATTATTCCAATAATAATAAACAAAAAACAAACAAACAAGATAATCTTTCACCTCTTGGTCTCTTTGTTTCTCCTGCTGTACATAGCTGCAGTTTCTGGCTTTTTATTTATTTATTAAGCCATTTTATTGAGATATTATCACACACCATATGATCAGTCTAAAATGTATAATCAATAGCTATCAGTATAATCACAATGTTGTGCATTTATCATCACAAAAAATTTTAGAATCATTTCATTACTGCAAAAAGAAAAACTCCGCACCCCTTAAAATGCCTTCCCCAGCCCAACATAAACACTACTCTAATTCCATTTTTATAGATTGACATATTTACATTTTATATAAATGGAAGCATACAATACAGCATAAATGCATTTTTCCAATTAATTAAGACTTCTAATTGGTGGGGTTTTGAAAAAGTGAGACTTGGATTTCGGGATTGAATTGTGTACTCCACAAAAGGCATGTGCAAGACTTAATCCTCATTTCTGTAGGTGTGAACCCATGATGATGTTATTACTAGTTAAGATGTCTGTTCATTTGCATATATGACCTTTGAAGAGCCTATTTAGATGAGGCCAAATTGAATCAGCATGGGCCTTAATCCATGTGACTAAAGTCCTTATAAGCAAAGGAATTTCAGATGCAGTCATTCAAAATAAGCCAGAAGTCAGCAGAAGTTAGGGAGAAATCATCAAATGACAGAGGACTGTTGGAACACTTCAGATTCCAGGGGAAAGCAAGCCTGCCAATAATTCAATGTTCGTATTTTGTTCTAGCCAACAAAACCATGAGACAATAAATTCCTGCTCTTTAAGCCAACCAGTGTGGGGTATTTACTGTTACTCTCACTGTTGTGGTATATTACAGTGAAAGAATACAGATTAAAATCAACAAAATAAAAGGAGCACAGAGTTCAGGAGAGTCCAGGCACAAGCATCTAGTTGTCCTTTCTCAGTAGAATTGTACAGACAGCACTAATTCTCTTGGTAACAATGTGTGACAATGTATATGGAGTATTGTCAACTAGGGATGAGCCCTGAAGCATTTCTCTCCAGGGTTTTATTAGGGGCTGATTGCATAAGCACAGAATGACTGCATAGCAGACATTGGTAACTTAGTTTCTGGCCCTTACAAATTTAAAAATGATACCATATGGTTCAAGATCCCTACCATAAATCATATTGTTAGAATGTATTAAAAGGTGTGGCCCAAGGCAACCACCATAATTCACATTGCTGGCATGGACTATATGGTGTGACCCAAGGCCTCAGGTAATTAAAGGCACTCTTTTCTAGAAAGGCATTCCAAGGGTTTAGACATAATCTGACAGGAACTGATCAATGCCTTTCTTTGGCATGTTTAGTATTGGAACACCCCAGGCCTGCTGAGTCAACCAGTATGGCACAGAACTCACAAAGGTCATAAGAGTTTTCACTTTGTTGTTCATATCCTAGAAATGTACAAATTAGCTATAAAACTTTTGGTTACAGGGGTTAGAATTTTCTTCAAAAACATTTTTAAAATATAACTTAGATGTTCCTCTTGTGTCTTTCCAACAAAGTACATATTTCCAACAAAGTACTAAGTAAAAGAGATGACAAATCACTAAATCAGTTATACTAGAATTCCCATGGAAAAACCTGGAATAATAACACATATTCCACATTCCAATCTAAATCATAATTACAGGTTCTTTCAGACTTGGCTGTAGTATGACATTCTATACTTTTCTCACCTGCAGTGCCTTCTGTACTTCTATCTTCTAGCCCCAGAGTTGATACAAAGAGGAGAGAATAGTGCCTAAGTCTCTTAAAGGGATAGCTGACTGCAGGCAGTGTTTTCCCATTATTTAAGGTCATTAAATAATCCAATGGGCAATGTTCAGTTTTTAAAATGAAATATAAGACAAGACAAAAATCTCGGAGCATTTTACCCCAGAGATAAATTCTGTTTGGACACTTTGTTTCAGTTATGTGACTGTGTGTGTGTGTGTGTGTGTGTGTGTGAGTGAGTGTGACCACAGTGCATATGTATGAGTGTGTTTAGTCTGGATCCTTTAATGAATTGGATAACTGTTAGGCCCCTAGTGCCCAATGTGGTCAATATAATGTGTGGTAAAGGGCCAGACTCAGAGTGGACAGTCTGGACTTGAAACATGGCTCTGCCCCATACTACCATGTGACTTTAAGGAAGTTACCCAATCTCCTTAGGTGTCAATTTTTTAATCTAAAAATTGTGAACATGATCATAGTACATAACACTAAATGTCAAATTTTAAACATTTAGTACAGTGCCTGACTGTATTTATTATAACATTCTTGTTAGTGGTTGTATTAGTCAGGGTTCTCTAGGAAAACAGAATCAACAGGAGATATCTGTAACTAGTATAAGATTTTATAAAATTCTCTTATGTGACCATGGGGATACACAAGTCCAGATTCCACACACAAGTTGTAAACAAGGGACTCCAATGAATGTCCAATGAAGGTCTGTGATGAGTTTCCAGGAGATATTGGCTATCCAAAGATGAGTTGGGAAATTCTCTCTGAATGCTGAAATAACTTCCCCTTGTAAGGCATTCAACTGATTGAATAAAACAGAACTCATTGCTGATGACAATCTCCCTGATTGATGTAGATGTAATCACTTATCAATGCAGTAAACTCACTGATGACTAAAGTCCATAAATGTCTTTGTATTACAATTAGCCCAGTGCTTGCTTGACCAAACAACTGGGCACAGTTACCTGGTCCAGTTAAGACATTAGCCTAACCACCACAGTGGTGTTAATATTTTGGGTCACAGACAAAAATGTTTGAGGAACACCAATTTAGAGCATAGGATTAACAAAGCCAAAGTCAGCACATTCCATAAGGCCAGGCACACTCTTTAGCTCAGTTTTGCCAGTGTATGCCCCTGTCCCATGCAGCCCAGCACCCATCCAAGGAAAGTTCTTCTAGGGTGCAAGTCCACCTGATGGCATGTTAGTGGGTTGACTTGTCTTCCAAAAGCAAAAGATGACAATTCATCCAGTGCTATAATATTTAGCATGTGGTGGTATGTTTTATCCCTACCATCTAAAAATATGTTGTTGATGATATAAATTATCACCATGAGTAACAAGACATACTGACATCATGTTCCCCCATTATGATTCAATGAGAAGGGTACAATATCACTTCTGTCTCATTCTTGGCAAAGAAAAAAAAAAAAAAAAAAACATATCCTCAATCTAATAGTGGGAAAACATCCAAAAGAAAAATAGAGGAATATTTAACAAAATTAAAGTGTAAAGGTCATAAAAGATAAGGAAAGACTGAGGAACTATAAATAGTTTGAGTGAGAAGACATGATAATAAAATGTAATGTAGGATCCTGGATTGGATCCTTGACTTTAAGAAGGACACTAGTGAGAAAACGGGTAGCATTTGAATAAGGTCTATAGATTAGCCAATTACATCAATGTTAATTTCCTGCTTTTGATAATTGTACTAGGTCATGCAAAATGTGAACTTAAGTAGAAGCTGAGTGAAGGATATACAGGAACTTTTTACTATTTTTGTAACTTCTGTAAGTTTAAATTCTTCTCAAAATAAAAAAAACAAGTGTGTGTGTGTGTGTGTGTGTGTATGAATAGTATATCTTGAGTAAATTGGCTGTCAAGCCCCTAGCAAGCCACAGGACTTTAGCTCTTGAGATTTTCTGATTAACCAGCTCTTTGAAAAAAAGGTGTAATCTTCCATTTAAAATTCTCAGTGGACTATGTTCATTATCACAAAAAATTAAACTTTTTTTTAAGTTTCCTATTTAACCATCCAGGGAGGATCCCAAGTGGCCTTATTTAATGAAGACTTATTATTGCAAACTCTTAGCTTCCCATCCCTAGCAGCTGAGGAGCATTATTTAATAAATTTCTGTGTCTCCAAGGAGAAGAAGCAAGTGGCAAAAATCCAGGATGGGCTAACAGGCATCTGGGCATCTTTAACACCATAAATACACTTCCTCAACTGTAAACCATATCCTCCCACCCCTTTCTCCCACCACCAGTGCCCAGGAAGATATTATTTTGAATTTTCACTCATGATGTTTGTTCAATGCCCTATTCTTCATAATTTGAATTCCAGGAGATGGAGCAGAAATGATCCCTGAAGGATTCCAGAAAGTAGTGAGTCCCTTGATATTAAATCCACAATCTCACTCATTTCTCAGTACAAGAGTTTAATTAGTCCCAAAGGTAAAAATTTATTTAAGTGATCCCATTAGGGCTGATAGAGATTGACACAGATAACAATATTTCTATTGGGGTGCATACTGAAGTATCAAGCTGGAGGTATTGGTAATGTTAATTCATAAGTACATGCTACTGACAGCTCTGTACTCTGCCTTTATACCAATAAAGTAGCATTAAAGAAAATCTGGCACTTGGCAGCAACCCATGGCTCTGTCTTCCTAACTTTGCCAGTCTGGAGGCAAAGTTTGAAGGGCAAATTAGTGCAAACTGAAGGAAAACTTAGCAAGGTCTTTGGGAACCTTTTTTTTTTGTACAAAATACCTTAAAAGAGATTATTTAGTGATATGCATTGTATTTCATGTAGTCAAACAATATAGAAAGGCATTCTCTGATGTGATCAATTTCAAACTAAAACTAAGAACAAAACTTTGATAGGCCACAGTGAACTCTGGTCTATGATTGGTGGCAAGGCCCCAGGATGTGTAAGTCCATTGAGGGTGGTGGGCCACACTCGTGGGAGATATTTGTGTGGGATGTGGTGGGAGGTGTGGGAGGTGGGCAACATGGGAATCCCAGTGGGTTCTGTGTAATATTTTAGGTAATCTAAGCACCTCTTAAAATATATTTATGTATATATAAATAACATTTTTGTAAGCAAATGCACATATATGCACATATATTTATATATCATTTTACAAATATTGGTATGTATTGTGAAAATTTTGATTTTTACCCACAATAAACAATAAATAAATTAAAAAAAAAAACCTTTGATAGGGAGAATTATGAACCTATGAAAAGTGATCATCAAAGGAAGTGGATGTGGCTCAAGCTATTGGGTGCCTCCATCCCAAATGGGAAACCACGGGTTCAGTTCCTGCTGCCTCCTAAAAAGAAGATGAGCAGACAGCAATTGCAAACAACAATGTGGGGAGGAATAAATCCTTTTTTTTTTTTTAAGTAATCATCAAGCAATGAGTTTGTATAAGGAAGAAATAATTTTCTAATAGCAAATCTCATATATAGGCAAGTTTTCAGGGCTGCATGTTTTTATTTAGCAACTATTATTTAGAAGTAAAGCAGGATATTAAATGGAATATCCTTCAGTTTGAACTGAGATGCCAATCGGAGAGACATCAGATACCAAACTGAGTATAAGACAGATCTATGGATGGAGAATTTGCCAAGGGAATGGTCAGGAAACTGGTTCCCTGACTCTTCTCTCTTATCATTAGCTTCAAATATACGAAAGTCAGGATGTGGAGATGGTTGGGCTGATGAGATTGTCTTTGCTCCATGGGGTTCCCACTACTTAGGACCCCAGAGTCAGGAGGAGTGTGGACAGGTGCCTTCATTTAATCCAAAACCTTACAGAAAGAGAGTTTTCTTTCTGGGCTGAGACTAGGTTTAGGAAACATTGGTCAGTGAGGTATTGTGTCAGTGTCCTACTGCTGCTAAGACAGATTAACACAAACCTAGTGATGGAAAACAACACAAATGTATTATCTTACTGTTCTGAGACCAGAAATCCAACACTGTCTCACTGTGCTAAAACCAAGGGGTCAGCAGGGTCATGTTCCACCTGAAGGCTCTGTGGGAGAGTATATTTCCTTGTCTTTTCCAACTTCTACAAACTGCCTGTGTTTCTTGGCTTGCCGTCTTCTTCCTCAGAGTCAGCAATGAATGGCTGGTCAAGTCCTCCTCACATTGTATCTCTCTGACCTGCTCCCTGACCTCCTTCATCACACTGCTGCCTGGGCAAACCCATCGAGGAGACTGCAGAGTCCAGCAGCAAACCATCTGACATCTAAATGTTCCTCAACTGACCCCCCTCCTTGTTGACCAGTATTTTAGAGAGTCAATCCAGGACACAGTTAAACCAGATAAAAAACATAAAAACATAGTATATAATAATGATATACCTATGTGCTATTACTTTGATATAAAAGTATGAAAAATAGGTTTTTATTTCAAATTATGTTTCATTCTACATTACTTTTCTGTTATATAAATATACTAATTTAACAAAAGAGCAATAGGACTAGTTAACAATGGCAATTAGTAATAATTAATATTATGGCTAATGAAACAAATGATATGTACGAAAATATATTAAATAGCAGTTTTTGACAATAAAGAGTTTTTGACTCTTTATTGGATATTTAAAGTTTTAGGATATATTAATGTATATTCTTAAGAGACATAGATGTAAGGCTTTTTAAAAGGAGTCTATAAACACAATAGTACTAATTAAACATATATTACCTATGTTTGATTAAAAATGACTATGATGGAGAGAAGTGGCAAGATGGTATTGTTTTAAAAGGGCACACCCCATCTCCCTCACAAGGGACAGCTGAGTGGGGGTGCTCCTGGCTTGATTTTTTTTTCTGTGTTTCCTCTTTCTTGATTTCCGTTATTCTGTGCATACCAATTTGTCTAGCAATGCTGTCTATTTTCCTTCCTTCATCTTCTTATATTCCACTTTCTGTTGTTGTTCTTACATTCCACCTTCTTTGTTTAGTCCTTAACTTTTTAGTTTTTATTTCTATCTTGTCTATCCTGTTTTCTTTCTTTTATTAACTTTTTCTTTTCATCTTTCCTTTTCTCTTTCCCTCTCTCTTCATCATACTGGCCTTTTAATTCATTCTATATATTTTCCTCTATTCAGTTACCAATTTCATTGTTGGTACACCAATTTTTTATTCCTATTACTCTACTCTGTTTACATGAGTTAAATATTCATTTTCTATGGTTTTATATTGTTCCTTTTCTAATTTTTATGATTATTATTACTATTATCCTTTTTCCTTTCTTACTTCTTTCAATTTTTCTGGCCCTATTTTTTTTGCTTCAGAGGAACATAGTAAACAAAAAGGAAACAGAATAAGTAGAACAAAATGTCAAAGAGAAAACTTACAACACACACAAAATCAGCAACTAAATAGAACCCTAGAGTAGAAAGAGAAGCTAATCAGTTGAATAAAATGATCCAAGTAAAAAGATGACTAGACAGCAACAAAAAATTACAAAGCATGCTAAGAAACAGGAAAACATGGCCTAGTCTAAAACTAAAAACCAGGAAGAGATGCAGAATATTGAACTAATGAAAGCCATCCAAACAAATATCTTGGACCAACTTAAAAAAGTGAAGGAAATTATCAAGGCTATTAAGAAGACACTGAAAGAACATACTGAAAGAATTGTAAACATATGAAAAAAGATAAATTATATGATGGTAATGAATGACACAATCCAAGAAATCAAAAAAGACAATGGATGTGAATATTCTCACTATCCTGATTTTGTGATAATCAGGGTACGGTAAACATTTGCTATATCAGAAACCATGCATATTTCCCCAGACCTAGTTGTTGTTGTTGTTGTTGTTGTTGTTTTTCTTTTTCTTTTTTTCCCCCTAGGACTGGTTTTTAGAAAGCTGGTGATAAAACAAACCTGATTTATTATATGACCATCTTCTATGGGAAATGACTGCAACTCTAGGCATCTTTGGTCAACCTTCAGAGATATAGCAGGGGGGCAAATGTGGCTGAAATAGTTGGGCATCTGTCACCCATATGTAGGGAGCTGGGTTCAGTCCCTGGGATCTCCTGGTAAAAATTTTAAGTGTAAAATATAGAAGGCATGCAGGCTGCCAAGCCCCTTGTGCCAGTGCACTGTCAGGCCCTGTGAGCAAGTGAGCCCCCCAGGCCCCATGTGTGGGTTTGCCACCAGGCCCTGTTTGCAGGTGTGTCACCAGGGCCCACTGAGCTATGCAGCAAAATGATAACATAACAAGAGAGTGACAGAAGGGAGAGCCAAGATGAGACACCCCCAAAAAATAGGAACTAAGGTGGCACAATCAGCAAGATGCCTCTCTCCCATGATGGAGGTTCCAAGGATCAAGTCCTGGTGAAGAAAGGAGAAAGATGAGAAGAGAGGGGAGGAAACAGACACAGAGAATTGCCCAGTGAATAGACACAAAAACAGCAACAAAAAAAAGGTGAGTAAAAATGGATAAAAGTTAGTAAGTAAGTAAATAAGTAAATGAATAAATAATGGGGTGGATTGGGGGGAATACAGCAAACATAAGGTACTGACTACAGTCATTACTATAGTAATATTTTGATTATATTCTTTCATGGTTTCTAACAAATGTTTCACAACAGTGTGGGATGTTGGTGGTGGGGTGATATATGGGAGCTTTGTATGATGTTGTGCATGTTTGTTTTGGAAGTTCACAACTTTCACTCTACGCCAGTTGTTTATGTATGTTCATGTGTGAATGATATACTTCAATTAAAAAATTTTTAGACACTGGAAGCACATAAGAGCAGATTTGAATAAACAGAAGAAAGAGATAGTGATGTGGAAGACAGTACATTTGAAATTAAACAGATAGTAGAACCAATAGATAAAAAGAGAAAAATCCAGCAGGGAGTTAGGGATTTGGACAACACAAAATCCACAAACATATGCATTATAGGCATCCCAGAACAGGAAGAGCAGGGGAATGTGACAGAAGGAGTATTGGAGGAAATAATAGCTGAAAATTTCCCAAACATAATCAAGGAGACGGATATACATGTCCAGGAAGTACAACACACCCAAACAATATAAATCCCATCAGGTCTAACAAAGACATATACTTGTCCAACTGTCCAATGCTCAAGACAAAGAGAAAATACTGAAAGCAACAAGAGAAAAGAGAACCATCACAACTCAATAATATTAAGTGCTGATTTCTCATCTCAAACCATGAAGGCAAGGAAGCAATGGTATGACATAGTTAAGGTGATAAAAGAAAAAAAAACTTCCTGCCATGAATTCTCTATCCACCATAGCTGCCATTCAAAAATTTTTGAGAGTTCAAAATATTCACAGATAAACAGAATATAGGAGAATATGCCAAGAAGAAACCCGCCTTCCAAGACATACTAAAGGGAGTTCTGCAGGTTGCAAGGGAAAAAAAAGGGAGTTGGAGGAGAGTGTAAGAACACTGGAAAAGACAAAAAGAGAAATAAAAACAACATATGACATACATAAACCCAAATCATGCAAGTGATTCCATGAAATTAATAACACTGAATGTTAATGGTTTAAACTCACAAGTGAAGAGACATAGATAGGCAGAATGGATAAGGAAATATGACCCATCTATATGTTGTCTACAAGAACAATGGACAAAATAGACTTTAAATACAAAACCATTGTAAGAGAAAAAGATGAACACTACATATTAGTAAAGGGGTAATTTTCAAGAAAAAAGATCAATCATAAATATTTATGCCTCAAAATACATGAGGCAAACAATAAAAAAACAAAGTGGAGAAATAGGTGATAATGGCTGACTTCAATACACTATTATCACCATTAGATAGAACAACTCAACAGTGAATCAATAAAAAAACAAAGACTTTGAATAATACATTAGAAGATCTGGACTTAATAGACATATACAGAACACTACACTGAAATACAGCGTGATATACATTTTTCTTGAGTGCACGTAGATTATTGTCCAAGATACACCACATGCTAAGCCACAGAAAAATGGTCAATGAATTCAGAAAGATTGAAATTATAGAAAGCAAGTTATATGACCACAATGGAATGAAGCTGGAAATCAGTAAGAAACAGTGAACAAGGTTAGGCACAAAAATATGGAAGTTAAACAACACACTCTTAAACAAACAGAGGGTCAAGAATGAAATCTCATAAAAAATCAGTACCTACGTTGAAATGATTGAAAATGACAACACAACATATGAAAACATATGAGATGTAGCAAAAGCTGTAATGTGAGGGAAATTCAGAGCCATAAATGTGTATATCAAAAAAGAAGAAAGAGCTAAAATCGAAAACATAAGTGCAAACTGGGAGGAATTAGAAAAAGAACAATAAACTAACCACAAAATGAGTAGAAAGAAGTAAATAAAATTTAGAGCAGAGCTAATGGAAATAGAAAACATGAAAGCACTAGAAAAAGTAAACAACACCAAAAGCTGTTTCTCCCAGATCAATAAAGTTGACAAACCCTTGGCCATACTGACAAAGAAAAAAAGAGAGAAGATGCAAATATACAAAACAAGAAATGAGGAAAAAGATATCACCACTGACTTCAAGGAAATAATACCATAAGTTGATACTCTGAAAAATTATTTGACAACAAGAAGGCTAATGTAGAGGATACACAGATTCCTAGATAAACACAAGCAGCCTACATTGATGAGAGAAAAATTGATTAAATCAACAGACAATCATAAGTAAAGAGATAGGATCAGTCATCAAAATCTCCCAACTAAAAAGAGTCCAGGACCAGAAGTCTTCACAGGTGTATTTTACCAAACTTTCCAGAAAGAATGAACACCAATCCTGCTTAAACTCTTCCAAAAAATAGAAGTAGAGGGCACATGGTCTAAACATTCTATGATGCCATAATTACCCTAACAACAAAGCCAAAAAATATGTCTAAACACAGGAAAGCTATGGACCAAACCCTCTAATGAACATAGATGCTAAAATCCTCAGCAAAATACCTGTTAATCATATTCCACAAAACATCAAATGAATTATAAACCATGACCAATTGGGTTTCATCCCAGGTATGGAAGGATGGTTCTACATAAGAAAATCAATCAATGTAAGACACCACATAAACAGATTGAAAGAAGAATATCACATGATCATCTCTATTGACACAGAAAAAGCATTCAACAAAATACAGCACCCTTTCCTGATAAAAACAATGCAAAAGATATGGATAGAAGGAAACTTTCAGGACATGATAAAGGGTATACATGAAAAACCCACAGCTAACATCATCTTCAATGGTGAAATCCTAAAAGCTTTCCCTGTAAGATTAGGAACAAGACAAGGATAGCCACAATCATCACTCCTAATTGAAATTGTGTTAGAAGTACTTGCTCAAGTTCTGAAGCAAGAAAGAGATATAAAATGCATCCAAACTGGAAAAAAAAATTTAAATTTCACTATGTGCAGATGACATAGTCCTATATATAGAAAGTTCTGAGAAATCTACAACAAAGCTTCTAGAACTTATAAATGAGTTCAGCAAATCATGGGTTATAAGATCAATGCACAAAAATCAGTAGCATTTCTGTACACCAATAATGAGGTATATGAGGAGGAAATCAAAAGAAAATATTCCATTTACAATAGTAACTAAAAGAAAAAAAATATGTAGGGACAAATTTAAATAAAGAAGTAAATGACTTAGATACAGGAAACTACACAACATTGATAAAAGAAATCATAGAAGAACTAAATAAATGGAAGAATATCCACTGTGCATGGATAGGAAGACTAAACATCATTAAGGTATCTATCCTACCCAAACTAATCTACAGATTTAATGTAATCCCAATAAAAATCAACACAGTATTTTTTACTGAATTGGAAATGCTAACTATGAAGTTTATCTTGAAGGGCAAGGGGACCCAATTAGCCAAAGACATATTGAAAAAGAAAAATGAAATCAGAGGAATCACACTACCTGACATCAAAACATACTACAAAGCTATTGAGGACAAAATTTCATGGTATTGGCACAAGGATAGACATACCAACCAATGGAACCGAATTGAGAGTTCTAATATAGATCCTTGTATATACAGTCATCTGATATTCAATAAGATCACCAAGGTCAATCAACTGGGAGAGAATGGACTTTTCAAAAAATGGTGCTTGGAGAAATGCATATCCATATCCAAAAGAATGAGAGAGGAACACCATCTCACACCTTATACAAAAATCTACTCAAGATGGATCAAAGATCTAAATATAAGAGCCAAGACCATAAAGATTTTGGAAGATAATGTAGGGAAATAAATACAGGACCTTGTAACAGGAAATGTTTTCATGATCTTCACACCCGAAACATGAGCAGTGAAAGAAAAAAATAGATAAATGGGATCTCCTCAAAATTAAAAACTTTTGCACCTCAAAGGAGGTCACCAAGAAAGTAAAAAGGCAGCCTGCACAATGGAAGAAAATATTTGGCAACCATATATCTGATAGAAGCCTAACATCCAACATAGATAAAGAAATCTTACAAATTGAAAATAAAAATGACAAACAACCCATTTTAAAAATGGGCAAATTACTTGAAAAGACATTTTTCCAAATAAAAAATACAAATAGCTAAAAAGCACATGAGAAAATGCTCAATATCACTAGCTATTAGGGAAATGCAAATCAAAGCTACAATGACATACCATCTTATACCCATTAGTCTGGCAGCTATTACAAAAGCAGTGGAACACAAGTGTCGGAGAGAATGTGGAGGAATAGGACTCCTCATCCACTGCTGGTGGGAATGAAGAATGGCCCAGCCATTGTGGAGGGCAGTGTGATGGTTCCTCAAAAAACTAACTATAGAACTGCCATATCATCCAGCAATTCCACTCCTAGGTATATACAGAGAAGAATTGAAAGCAAGTACACAGATATATGCACAGCAATGTTCATTGTAGCAAAATTCACTATTGCTAAAAGTTGGAATTTACCCAAATGCCCATCAACAGATGAATGGATAAACAAAATGTGGTACATATATACAATGGAATATTACTTAGCTGTAAGCAGGAATACAGTGATAACACACGGGATAACATGGATTAATTTTAAGGACCTTATGTTGAGTGAAGCAAGCCAAGCATCAAAAGACAAATACTACATGCCTCACTTATATGAAATAAGGAAAGTTAGCAGACTCAGAAAGCTATTGTCTGGAAGATAGTTTTACAGGACTTAGAAAAGTTGAAGAAGGTTGTGAGCCAATGCTCATATGGGTGTAATCTATGATAAGGTGGAAGTGTGTAGTTTGGCATTGAAAGGATATGACAGGAGGATAGTGATACTATTGGAATGGGTGATACACGTTTGACAGATAGGTAGAGTGGGGAGAATGTGTTGGATGGTCCCTGGAACTGGACTTGGGCTGGGGGAGGGACCAGGAAAATACTGGAAATTGGCGGGTATGTGGTTGAAAGTACAAAATTGGAGACGCTTTCATGGCAATTAGAAAAGGCAAGGTTACTGGTTTAAGGTGTTGGATGTGGGACATTCAGGACATGGCACAACTGGAGCAGGCTTTTAGGGAGTGTGCGAGTGATCATTGTGTCATAATGTGTTGTTTCAGTGAGTGGAGACACACATAATGAGTGCGTAGGAGCTCGAATCCCATCCTAGGAAGGACAATATGTTCTCAAAGCGAAGGGCAGGAGTCTCTTGAAAGCATGGGCTAATAATAGGAAAGGACAAACCAGTGTGTCAGGACTTCAGTGTTATTGCAAGTATCTATGAATATTGCCATCCGGAGGGAAACCAGGTCGCCACCATGGGCCCTGGAGAGAGGGGAAGACAGGAATAGAATAGATGAAACAGGGGGTATTTAGTGGGCAATGGAAGTGTTCTACATAATCTTGTAATGATGGACACAGGCAATGTTAAGTATCATCAAAATTTATAAAAAGTGTGCTGTCTAAAATGTAAACCATAATGTAAATCATTGACCAGGGTTAGTAGCTATGTTTTATTATTTGTATATTAGTTATAGGAAACGTACCATCCACATATAAAAAGATATTGATATGGGAAGGGAAAAATGGGAATATGTTGGGTGTATGGTAGCCTATGCATTCTGTTTGTGACTTTACTGTGATCTAAAACTTCTTTGAAAACCAAATGAAAAAAAGGAAGACACTGGGGAATAAATGAAAGAAAATGTCACTGTACATACAGGACAACCCATATTACAGTGATGAAAAGCAAAATAACCAAAAAATTTAATATTTTTCATTATTTTAATATCTAATTTTTTAATTTAAATTTTTATGTAGTTTATTTCTTATAAGCCTACCATTATTATTTTACTTTTTTATTGTATTTGGCTATTTTATTGGCTTCATTTTTCAAGAAGCTTTAGATCTTAGATGGTTTACAACTGGGACAGAGGAGGACCTTTGGTGTTGATTGTCAGTGATGGGGGATACATGGGAAAAACTTCACCTAGACATACATATAAGGTATATAAATGTGTTCAAATTATCACAGGGCACTGTCATAGTGAATGGAGATTCAAACAATAACTGAGAGAATATTGAACTCCCATCCTGCAGAGCTCTGTCATGTTCTCTAATGTAGTAGCAGCTGTCCCCCAAGTGCAGTGGCAATAACTGGCAAATGAGGATTCTCCATTGATGGACCCTTGATATTGATGACTTTGTTCCTAAGCCTTTGCTCTTGAAATTGTAACTTAGCCTAGTGTTGTGATGTGACTAAGATTTGCCTCCTGAGAACCTCTGTGTTACTCAAATGTGGTCTCTCTCTAGGACAAACTCAGCATATAAATGCATTACCATAGGACATGAATTCCAGGGATGTGCCACTGCCAAGCACCAACTAGCAATGGAACTGGAAAAAGACCTCAAATAAAAGGGTGAAGAGGTAAAGACAACTAAGTTTGTATGGCTAGGATACCTCAAAGTGAGTCAGGAGGTCATCCCAGAGGTAACGCTTACACATATCTCAGCAGGATCTCATAGACTGCCAAAATGGATACTCCCTCAAATAATGAAGCTCATGACAGCTCTGGAGACACCCAAGTCCTATGGTCAGGGCAGAGAGCTCTGGAGTTTGGTGCCTTGCCAATGGACCCTACTATGGAGTAGGAATCAGTTATGGCTTCCAACTTATGGCTTATCTGTCCCTTCTATTCAAACCTATAGTTGGTGTAGGTTTGTAGGTGTACATCCAAGAAACATGAATCTTTGGGCTGTCCATGTGCCAGCTGGGCCTTGAGCCTCAGCAAATTTGCAACACCTACTCTCCAGTTCACCATTGGAGTTCATCATTGGTCTCACTCAGGACAACTAACAAGTATTTGAGGATGAACATCCACCATACCAAGGAAATGAGAAAGCCTACAACTACAAGGAAGAGTCTCATCCATCAGCTATATGGGATTAAAGCCCACTCTCAACTAGACGGGGAGTGGACATCACCATCCCAGAATCCTCAGTAATGGGGAATGAACTATGGACTAGAATGGACCTACTGGTATTCTAAAATATTCTTTTTGTGATTCTAGCAATGGAAGAAATTAGAAAGGGGGAGGGAAAGACAGGTGTAATGCAGGGGCTTTTTTGGGACTTGGGAATCATCTTGAATGGCATTGCAATGACAGATATATGCCATTATACATCTTCCCATGGCTTGCAGAATTGTGTGGGAGAGAGTATAAACTACAGTGTGAACTATGGTCCAAGCTGAATGGCAATTCCCCTGGATTCATTTATCAATTGCAATAAATATGCCACACTAATCACAGATGTTATGTGGTAGGGAGGGGAAGGTGTGGGGAGCAGGGCACACAGGAATCCCTATATTTTTTGTGTAACATTTGTGTAACCTAAGTATGTTTTTTTAAAAAAATAAAAATGTATTTTAAAAAAAACATGAAAAAAATAGGTGTAACATGAAGGCATTTTCAGGACCCAGGAATTTTATTGAATGATGTTGCAATGACAGATACAGACCATTATATATCTTGTCATAACTTACAAAATTTTGCAGGAGAGAGTTTAAATTATAATGTAAAGTGTAATACACACTTAGTGGCAGTGCTCTAATATGTGTTCATCAATTGTATCAAATGTACCTCACTAATGAAGGATGTTGTTAATGTGGGAAATTGTGGGAGGGGTAGGGAGTGGGCCATACAGGAATCTGTTACCTTTTTAATTTAACATTTATGTAATATAAGTGTCTTTTTAAAAATTAAAAACAAAGCACATAAACTATGACATTTTTCTTTCTGTCTTGTGGTACGGTTATAATTTTTTCTTCTTTCTATTTCTGTTCTGAGTAATACTTCTCTGAATTACCTGCACACTTCAGGACATCCTTCTTTTCTTTTAACTGGTTGTAAAATGGAATGCAAACATAACATTCACTTTGAAAGATTTAATATCTGTAAATATTGTGAGATTTTATGAAATCTGTCTCATGTTTTGTGGGGAAGCATGGGTCCAAATTTCATAAGGGAGGCTGCAAGCTGGTAACTCTGATGATGGTTTCCAATGAATTCACCAGGAGAAACTGGCTGGCTGAAGAAGAGATGGAATCTCTCTTCTGACTTCTGAAACCATCACTTCTCCTTTTAAAGCCTTCAACTGATTGGATTAGACCTCACTCATTTTTGAAGACAATCTCTTAAGTTTATTGTAGATGTAATCAGCCATAGATGCAATCAATTATTGATGATTTAATTCCTTAAAATGTCCTCACAGAAACAATGAGGCCAGTGCTTGCTTTACCAAACAACTGGACACCATCACCAGGCCCAGTTGACACATGAACCTTACCATCACACAACTCAAATTTTTTTTTTTTTTTTGGCTTTTATAAAGGGTATTTATTTGGGGTAGAAGCTTACAGCTACCAGGCCATAAAGAGTAAATTACTTCCCTCACCAAAGTCTGTTGCCACGTGTTCGAGCAAGATGGCTGCTGATGTCTGCAAGTGTTCAGGCTCCCTCTTCCTCTTAAGGCCCTGTGGTCAATTTTTAAAAGGGCAAAATACTTGAATAGACACGTCACCAAAGGAGATATGCAAATGGCCAATAAGCACATGAAAAATGCTCACCATCATTAGCCATCAGGAAAATCCAAATAGAAACTGCACTGAGACCATTTCACACACACTAGAATGGCTACTATTTTTAAAATGGAAAATAAGTGTTGGAGAGAATGCGTAGGAATAGGAACACTCATTCATTGCTGGTGGGAATGTAAAGTGGTGCATGAATGGTGGAAGACAATTTGGCAGTTCTCAGGAAGCTAAGTATAAAATTTCCATATGAACCAGCAATCCCACTACAGGGCACATACCCAACAGAATTGAAAGCAGGGATATGAATTGATATTTGAACACTGGTGCTCATAGCAGCATTATTCAAAATTGCCAAAAGATGGAAGCAATGCAATTGTCTATCAACTGATGAATGGATGAAAAAAAATCTGATATATACATTCAATGGAATATTAATCTTTCATAAAATGGAATGAAGTCCACAAATATGTGACAATATGGATGAACCTTGATGACAATATTTTGAGAAAAATAAACCAGACTCGAATGGACAAATATTGTATTCTCTTATATTTTAAAATAATTAGAATAAGCAAGTTCATAGGATATGAAACTAGAATACAGGTTACCACAGGTCACAGTAGAGATAGGAAATGGGCAGTTAATGCTTAATTGGTACAAAATTTCTATTTGGGGTGATGGTAAACTTTAGTAAATGGGTGGTGGTTATGGTAGCACAACATTGTTAATGTAACTAACAACACAGAAACATTGGTTTGAATGTGGTTCTAAATAATGTTACAAGAGTAAAAGTATTTAAAAATACATATATTTCTGTTGGAGAAAAGGGTGGTGCTCACTAGGATATGGAGAATGATGATTGCAGGCAGGAAGTTTCTTGAGAAGCTCTCCCAACAGAGGGGGTCTGAAGAATAGACTTCAGCCCACCCATGGAAGGTGGTGGAAATGACTTTATACCATACATCAATAGGCAGAGAACTTTAGTCTATGGGGAGTGATTTAGAGACCAAGTACAGTTTGGGGTGAATAAGGGGCTGTAAAAGTGAATTCTTCCTGTGTATGGCTTGGGGGTAGTGGGCTAGAAGGTGGGTTACTCTTGTGATGTGGGAGGGGTTGGTGGTGCCTGGGCGCCCAGAAGTGGTAAAAGTCTTTATTTTCTCCACTCCCACTGTGATATGGATCTTTTGTTCATTCTTTGGGGGGCAATCGGCTGCCTCTGTGCACATAGACACAGCCTTATGACTTATTAATCATTGCAAACCTCATAAGGGGGAAACTCTAACATTCCTAACTTTTTGTTTACATGTATATGTGATGGACAAAAGTAATGGGAATGCTGGGCAGAAGAGGAGGGTGAAAAGATTTGTGATGTCCCTCAGTCTGGCTATTTCCTGCTGTTATGAGATGGAAAAATGTTCCCTTCCATTTTCTCTTATGGGTTCTGATTTCTGGTCCCAAAGAGGTTGATATTGGCATACATGTAGTAAAAATATGCTGTTCATGTGTTCTTTAGTTGTTGATTGTATGATTCAGTGTGTGAATCAGATGAGAAGCTGAAGGTACAAGGACCAAAATGAAGAGCAGCAATACTCTCAGTAGAGTTTTTATAATCGGTAAAAGGATTGATTTTAGGGGTGAAGAGAAGAAAGAAATAAATGAACATAACCATGATTCTGTAGCTGTTGTCTTGGACCCTCTGAATGATTTCTATTTTTTTCCTTTAAAGTTTTGAGATTATCTTCTACATGCCCCATTCTGGTAATATAGACACAACAAGTTTCATTTATGAATGCACTTGTGCCTCCTGATACAGTGGGAACACATCCAATGCTCTTCAAATTTGTATGATAACTGATGCCAGGCTGTTAAAACCAGTAGTTGATTCTTGATGGCCTGTATGAATGCATTCCAGGAGAGCTGTAATGTGAGGGAGATATTTAGAATTGCTCATTCTAACACTGGAATACAAACAAGCCAGAACAGACTGTGAAATATGGTGTGTCCTATGCCAGATCTTTCTAGGATTGGATTATCATGGGTTTGATATCCAAATTCTAGATCTCCTAAGAAATGCCTGTTTTCAGACAAACCAGTATGTCCAGACCTTTTGTTGCATGTATCTCTGAATCTTGTCATACAATGAGTCAAGCCAGGGGGTTGTCTTGGACCCTGGGCAGATGGGGTGGCAGGAATATAATAGATCAAACAGGGGGTATTTAGTGGTCAGTGGAAATGTTCTTCATTACCATACAGTAATGGACAGAGGACATGGTAAATATCGTCAAAATTTACAAGTGTAAGATCTCAAATGTAAACTCTAGTGTAAACCATTGACAATGTTTATTAGCTATTTTTCACTATATGTATATCAGTTATAGCAATGCTACCATCCACATATAAAAAATTATTAATATGGGGGGGAAATGGGGAGGATGTTGGGTATATGAGAGTCTCCTATATTATGTGAGGGACTTTTCTATGACATAAAACTCCTTAGAAAGCAAGATGAAAAATAGTGAAACACTGTGGAATGAGAGGGGGAAGGTGCCACAGTACAGACTGGACACCAGATATTGCAATGATGAAAGGAAAAAGGTTATTTTTTTTTAAATATCCCAATCTTTTAATTTAATTACATTTTTAGTTCTTTAAAAAAATTTATGTGTTTTATCTCTTACATTTTAACATACCATTATTAATTCATTTTCCAATTAAGTGTATTCAACTATTGCAATGGCTTCATCTTTGAAGAACCTTTGGCTCACAGAACGGTTACAACTGGGGCAGGGAAGGATCATTGGTATGGGGTCTCAGGCATGTGGAATGCATGGGAAGAAGTTCACCAGAGCATAAAGATAAGGTATATAAAAATATTCAGATGTTCATGGGGCATTGTACTGTGGGTGGAGAATCACTCAATAATTGAGAGAATACTGAATTCCCATCCTGAAGAGCTCTGCCACATTCTCTAAGGAAGCAGTAACAGTCCCCCACTTGCAGAAGCAGTGACTTGTGAAGGAGGATGATCCCTGATGGGCCCTTGATATTGATGAATCAGTCTTATGAATCATTGTTCTTGAAATTGAAACTTAGCCTATTGTTATGGGGTGCCTAAGGGTTGCCTCCAGAAAGCTTCCTTGTTCCTCAAATGTGCCCTCTCTAAGCCAAACTCAGCATATGAGTGCATTGCCTTCCTCCTGGCATGGGACATGTCTCCCAGGGATAAGCATCCCTGGCACTGAGGGATTGCTACCACATGCCAAAGGGCAATGTAACTGGAAAAAGACCTTGAATAAAAGGAGGAAAAGGTAAAGAAAATTGAGTTTAAATGGCTAAGAGACTACAAAATGAGATGGGGTCTCATCCCTGAGGTAATGCTTATGCACATCTCAGTAGGATCTCTTAGAATTTGAAAGTGAATATCACCCCAAATAGAGGGGCTCCTGAGGGCTCTGGAGACACCCAGGTCCTGTGTCAGGGCAGATAGCTCTGGAGTTTGGTACTTTACCAATGGGCTCTACTTTGAAGTTTTTGCTCCTGAGAGTGACAGAGTTGATCTCAACTATGTCTTCTCTGTACATGTATCTTCTGTCCCTTCTATTCAAACCAATATTTGGTGCTGCAGTTTGTAGGTGTACATCCAGAGACATGAGTCTCTGGGCTGTCCATGTGTGAGCTGGGTCCAGATCCTTGGTGGAGCAGCAATTCCTATTCTACAGCTCATTGGACTCACCCAGGACAAATGGCAGGGAGATGATGATACATAGACCATCCCAGGGAATGGAGAGAGTTTGCAGATGTGGGCAGGATAATCCCATCCATCTTCCCCATGGGATGTAGGCCCCCTCTCAATTGGAGATGGAGTGGACATCACCATCCCAGCCTCCTCAGGATGGGGGGAAGAGCTATGGACTAAAGTGGGCTTACTGGTTTCTGCTATAGACATTGTGACTCATGCAATGGAAGAAATTACAGCATTGATGTGGAGACAGTGGTCACTGGAGGCTCTGGGGGCACAGAGAGGGAAAAGCAGTTGTAATACAGGGGCTTTTTTGGGACTATGGAATTTTCCTGAGTGTCATTGCAATGACAGATAAAGGCCATTTTATATCATCTTATAATATGCAGAACTGTGTGAGAGAGAGTGTGGTCTACAATGAGAACTATGGTCTATGCTTAATGGCAAAACCCCAGGATATGTTTATCAATTGCATTGAATGTGCCACACTAGTTAAAGATGTTTGTGTGGGAGGTTGTGGGAAGTGTGGGGTGGGGCATATGGGAGTGACTATATTTTTTTGTGTAACATATATTAGTATCTTTTTAAAATTTTTAAAAATGAAAAAAATGTTTAAGCAAAAAAAATGCCTCTTTTTTGTTCACTCAGTTGTTGAGGCTGAAGTGTGGTTTCAAGAAAAGAAATATCTTGGGGTTTTAGAATGGTGGCATTAGGAATAATAATAATATTGTGCAAGTTCCCATCCATATGGTAGGAAGTGTTAGGTATGCAGCATTACCACAAAGAAAATCGAAATCTGTGTCTGCAAGCATTAGTGCCTTTGAGGAGAGTGAGGGAATAAAATAAGAATGTGGTTGAATGGGAATGCTGAATATTTGGGTTCCACCATATAGTATATTAACACATAAAGGAGAGTAATGGGGTTTCAAAGGGTTACATATTAATTTAGTCTGACAGAGAAGATTTTGGAAAAGAAAAATGAAGAAATTCTTTGGTTTTTTTTCTAGGTTTTAACATGGTTAAATTGTATAATTTTCCCAATTGTGTTCCTACTCTGAATAACTCAGTTTGTCTATAAGAGCTTTTGAAGCACAGTATATTTTCACTATAATTTTTATTGCTTACTGATGTAGATAGTGTTTAACTGAAACCTGAGTCATTCCAAAATAGATCTGAATTGAGATATTTGTTTGGCACTTTCAAGTCTGCCTGCCAGTGCAGAGTAGTAGTGTTAAAGAGTAGAGAATGGTTACAAGATGTAGTGGGTATATGTCATAAATTACTTTCATAAGGTCATGTGGATAAGTATTTAAAGCATAAAAATTTTTTGTCCATTAAGACTGTGGCCATACCAATAGAATTTGAATTTCCCCTCTAATGAGAGATGTTTAATGCCTGATGGAGAATAAGAATATTCATATTCTGATAAACTTGGGGGAGGGAGGATTCAGTAACTCATCGACCTCCAAAGCCAATATTGTGGGTGAACATTCAGGAAAGTTTCTGGGTTTAAGGGAAAGGTGAGTAGGGATATGGCTTCAGCTTGGGAATGCTCAAGGCATATCCAGCAATCAGAATGGTTAATTGCAGTTGTTATGGTTTGGATAGTGTCTGTAAGGGGATGATAAGGGGTTTTTTGAGAGGTTAGTGCAAAGAGGAATGTGAGGATAAGATATAAGATTCCACTGTAGAGAGACTTTAGTCAGAAAAGAAAAGGAAGAGGGTGGCAAAGAAGAAGATTTCTTCAGGGTAAAAAAATCAGAAAAATCTTGTAAGCACAGGTCCTGAGTGATGTCAAGATATTGCTCAAGTGAAAGGGTAAAACGGACAACAAATTTGACTAATTGTGAGGATAGAATACTACAAAAAGTTTTGGCTCTGGGTAGTACCATATATGTGGATGTTGCCACGTTTAGGTGTACATTGTAGACAAGTCACAGAAGGAGAGGGTAAAGAGTTAAGAAGAATCTAGAGTCAAAAGCGGTGGTACTCCCTGTGTTTGGAATGTTGACACCTCTGTCCTTCATGAGTTTCAATCATAGGTTCCCCAGGGGTTCACAGGTGTACTTATCTTGAGCCTCAGGGTCTCATAGTTTGCTGTCTGCAGGAGGTCGTGGAGCCGACTTCAATCTGAAAAAGTGTATCAATGATGGGAAATTCAAAAGTTTTGCTGTTGTGGGATGGTTGGAAGGACAAGAAAAGGACCCATCCACTTTGGGGTTAAAGGTCTGGGGTGTAAGTCCTTTAGGTATACCCAGTCATGAGAATAAATAAGGAATGAGGGTGAAGAAAGTTCCAGTACAGGAAGCGTGGAGTCATTTAGCTGATGCAGGAATTACTGCATTTGTGTTAGGCTGTCTATATTATTGTCAAATCTGAAGACTGGGAGGGAATATTGGTAAGAGTAAAAGAGAGTCCATACATGAATTTTAAAGGGGCTTAACAAGTGTGGTTTTGAGGAAAGGTTTGAATTCTCATAAGAGCTAAGGGCAGAATTTCAGTCCATGGTGTCTGTACCTGCATTATTTATTTTGTTAAGTGTTGTTTCAGGATCCCCTTCATTAGCTTAACTTTTCTGGAGTACTGAGGTCTGTAAGTGATATGTAAATTCCCGGTAATTCCTAAGGCACTAGAAAACCCTTTTGTGATCTGTGAGGTGAAGCCTGTCTCATTTTCTGACTCCAGGGAAGAGAGAAGTCCAAATCTGGAAATTATTTCTATTAACAGGATGTTAATTACAACATCAGCCCATTTGGAGGTGACTGGCAATGCCCAAACTTTCTGGAAAAGGTGTCTACCAAGGCCAAGTGATATTTAACCTTCCTTACATGTGGCATGTGGGTAAAGTTTAATTGCCAGTCTTATCCTGGCTTAGAGCCTTTAAATTGGTGGGCTGTGAAGGAGAGAAGTGTAGAACTCCATGGATGTTATTTTGTTGACTAATAGAGCAGCTTTTTGTAATTTCTTTTCAATTTTTTGAAAGTCCTGGGTGGTGCACAGAGTTTGGTAATAGTCATGAAAGTGGCTTGTGTCCTATGTGGTTATGCAGGGAGGTGAGAATGTTGTCTGATTTTAATTCAGGTAAAAGAATGTTTCCATTTTTCATGAACCACACCTCAATTCATTCTGCTCCCATAAGGGAATTTTAAGGTTTCTTCAGGTGTATAAGAGGGTGCAGGATAAAAAAGTGCTAGAAGGAAGGGTGTGACAGTGGAGTGTGAACCTAAGTAGGGTTGGGTTGCCTGCACTTTGGCTTCAATGTCAGCTTGGTTATTGCCAAGAGATATAGGGGAATTTGATTTTTTGGTGCCCTTTGCAATGAATTATAGCAGCTTGGGTTGGAAGTGATGCCACTTTGAATAATTGTAGGATGAGATCATTGTTGAAAATGGAGGATCCTCTAGAAGTTAGGAACCCTCTCTCCTGCCAAATGGGGACAGGTGGGTGTAGGATGTGATATGCATATTTGGAGTATGTAGATGTTTAGGGCTTTCCCCTTGAGTCTGACTAGTGTTTTGGTGAGGGCTATGAGCTCACCTTCTTTTGAGGTCATACTGGGGGCAAGGGGACCTGACTCAACAGTTTCAGTTAAGGTAACAATAGTGTATCCAGCCTGAGTGTTAGTGTTAAGTTCTGTAGTTCTCCCATCAATAAACCATGTATGAGTAGGATTAGGAAGAGTGGTGGCTAAAATATTAGGAAGGGGTTTGGCAAAGAGATCAAGCACTTCACTAAACCATGTATGTAATTAGTGTCAGGTGTTTCTGCAGATGGGTTGAGTTTGGTGGGAAGGGGGTTGGAGGATTGAGAGGGGGACAGTTGTGTAGGAAGAATCTGGGGTTTTATAGAAGGGTTGCATGGAGGGTTTGGAGGTGGATGGAGGAGATAGATGCAATAGCTTTGTGAGTTAAGAGAGGAGATAAGGAATGTGAGGAAAAAATATTGAGATGATTTGTCAGAGATGGTTTAAAGCTTTCTTGCACCAGAAAGGAAGCTGTGGCAAGGGTTTTGAGGCAAGTAGGCCAACCAAGGGTTACAGGATCTAACTGTTTGTAGAAGTAGGCAATGACTCAATTATCAGAGCCATAGGGTTGTGTTAAGTTTCCTACTGCACATCCATGTTGTGTATCGACATAAAGGGAAAAGTGTTTAGTGGGGTTAGGAAAGGCTAGAATGGGTGCAGTCATTAAGGCTTCTTTAAGTTTAAAGAAGGTAGACTTGAGCAATAGAGGGTGATTGATTGGTTTACACAGGTTACCAGAATTGGCTTGGTAGAGGGGTTTATATATAGGCCCCAAATTTGGAATCCAGAGACAGAAATAGTTGACTAGCCATAAGAAAGAAAGGAGATCTGCTTTGGTATGTGGGAGGGGATAATGCCTGATGAGTCAGATTCAGTCTGCAGTTGGATGCTTATTTGAGGGAGAGAGATGAAGACCTAGATAGGCTACTTTGGTTTTGAAAAATTGTCCTTTGCTTGGGGAGATATGATATCCTTTATGCCCAAGAAAGTTAAGTAGAGTGACTGTGAGTTATAGAGGTTTGTAAGGAGGGGCTACAGTGGAGTAAGTCACTGAAATGTTGAAGGAGGGTACTGGAGAGAAGCTGAAGGTTAGAGAGATCTCAGTGTACAGCCTGTCCAAAAATGTGAGGACTACTCTAAATCCATTGGGAAAGACCATCCACTTTAACTGTTAGGGGTTTAGGGGTTCTTTAGAGTCTGCTCATGTGAAAGGAAAATGTCTTGGGAAGTTTTGTCTGGAGGATAGTGAAAAAGGCATCTTTGAAGTCAATTACAGTATAATTTGTAGTTGGAGGAGGTATATGTGACAAAAGGCTTACAGGTTAGGAACTACTGTAGAGATAGGTTGTATGACTTCATTAATAGTTCTAAGATCTTGTATAATGTGGTAACTCCCATTTGGCTTTTTTACTGCCAGGATGGGGGTATTAAAGGGTGAGTTGGATGGGTGCAAAAGACCAGTGGCACAGAGTTTGTCCATGGTGGGTTTAAGACCTTGAGCACTGACGGTCAGGGGATACTGAGGAATGATTATGAAAAAGAAGTGATTTTTAAGACTATCTTAACAGAGAGTGGTGTGTTGCAATTGTAGGAGAATTAGTATCCCAGACCTGGGGACTTTCTTTGGCCTGTAGTACAGGAGTAATGTCAGTAGGGGTTGGGGAGGGATGGGTGTGGTAGACAGGAGAAGAAGGAAGTTGGTTTGGGAAGAGGGGAGAGTAAATGAAATGGAGGAGTGTATTTTAGACAGTATATCATGACCTAGGAGTGAGGAGGGACAGTTAGGGATTATGAGGAATTGGTGGAAGAATATGTGATTTTCTGTTGAGCATATGAGTGGCTTGGTAATTAAAGAAGAAGAAGGGATGCCATCAACTCCCACAATATAGATCAAGGAAGTAGATAACAGTCCTGAATGTTCTTGGAGGGCTGAATATGTGGCCCCAGTGTCAATTAAAAAGATCAGTTTACCTCCAACTTTGATGATAACCCTCAGTTTGGACTTACTGATGGAGATGTGAGGCTTTCTTGAACCAGGGACCCATCAGTCATCCTGTGTTAATCAGAGGAGATTTGGAAAAGAAGATTCCAACTCTGGGTCTTTAGAGTGTACTGGAGGAACTTTCCTGGAAACAGGATTTTCAGGACAGTCCGACTTCCAATGACCTTTGCCATGACACACTGGGCAAGGCCCCTGTGGGGGCCTGGGATCAGGGCAGGAGCATGCCCAATGCCCATCTTTTCCACACTTGAAACAGGGTCCCAGAAGGGGAAGAATTAGATTTCTGAGAATCAGACCTGAGGGCCTCCACTAGAAGGGAGGCATTAGCCTGATCCCATTTGTGTTTTTTCTAATTTAGCTTCCTCTTCTCTATTGTTAAAGACCTTGAAGGCTGCTTTAATTAGGTCTTTCTGAGAGGTTTGAGGGTCTTCTTCTAATTTTTGTAATTTCTCCCTGATATCTGGATAGGATTGAGTGATAAGGTATGTATGTAGGTATAGTTGACCAGATTCTGATTCAGGGCCTAAGTTAGTGTATTTGAGGAGAGACTCGGTTAGACTTTTTATAAAAGCAGCTGGGTTTTCATTATGTTTCTGTGAAATTTCTTTAATCTTATCATAATTAACTGCCTTGAGGGCAGACTTTTTTTATGCCTTCTAAGATGCAGGTTAAAAAGTGGGCCATTTGGAGAAGGTCAGGGGAAACTGGCTGATAGTCCCAGGATGAATTAATGGTAGGAACTGTGTTGGGGCCTGCTGGGTATCTGTTAGGGTCTTGAGTACGTATGGAATCTGTGAAAGCAGTAGCTGCAGTCCAAATGTGCTTTTTTTTTCTTCTGCAGTAGTTGAGGATGTAACAATAACATATGTGTCCTGATAGGTAAGGTCATAAGAGTGTATGAGATGTTGGAATTCCCTAATGTATCTAGCAGGGTTTTCAGAGAAAGATCCTAATCTGCTTTCTATTTAACTCAAATCTGAAAATGAGAAAGAAACATGTACCTTAGCTATTCCTTTGCCTCCTGCCACTTCTTGGAGGGCTAAGAGGGGGCTTGGAGTCTGTGTAGAGCTAAGAGGTGGAGAAGGGCTAGCCTTTGTATTGAGAGAGTTGGAGGATAGTGTTAGAGGAAGGGGAGGGTGTAGTACTCATGAAAGAGTATGAGGACAAGAGAAGGGGGGATCAGAGGGTAGCATGGCCAAAGATGGGAGGTCAGAAGGTGATGATGAGGACGAGGCAGTGGAAGTGGGGAGGAGCCTGGTCTGCTGGATCAAAGTTAAGATTTTTGGAGGTTGTATGGGGTGTGAGAGAGGAGAAGGAAAGTTTCTGAGAGGGTTTTTGGTATAAAAGAAGAATTTCATAAGAGGAACAGGATTGGCAAAGGGAGAGTGATTATGAAGGGGGAAAATGCCTGAATGTAAGGAATTTCTGACCATTTGCCATTGCACTGGATGAAATTCTCTAAGTCTCAGACAATTTGTAAATTGAAGGTGCCCTTCTTTGGCCATTAACTTTCATTGTCCAATTTGTATTATGGCTACAGATGTCATATTGATAATGAGTTGTTTTGGGTCTAATGTCTCCTTTTTGGTACACCATTTTAAGGTTGTGAAGGAGACAGTTTAGAGGTGTGTTTTTGGGGGGCAGGGCAAAATCAAATTCCCCATTTTAGGTGGCATGGGTGAGACTAAGGATTCTTACAACTGGGGATATTTTCTGTGAGGCAGGCATCCCCAAATCAGTCAGAAATCTCCAAGGAAATAGCACTTGGAGCTGTATGTCTATGGTGCCAAGGGCTCCCTTCCCATGAGGACACAGGCCTCCTACCCATTGTGGTCACCAGGGTCAGTGAGGATCACTGACCTGGCACTAATATTTTTGGTTTTAGGTGGGTTGTCCTGGAGAGAGAGTAGGGTTCTCTGACAGGGAAATTCTTGACTCACCCAGCTATGATTCAGTGTCCAGTGTTGGATGGATTCTCTTGGTGGAAGCAGCAAGGCAAGTCCATCTCAGTGAGCCCAGACCCAGGTTTTTTTGGTACCAAATGTTGAAGAAAAAGGCAGCACTCACTGGGTTTCAGAGACTGATGATTGCAGGCAGGAAGTTTATTGAAAAGCTCTCCCAGTGGAGGGGGTCTAAAGAATAGACTTCAGACCACCAGTGGAAGATGGTGGATATGATTTTATACACTACATCAATAGGTAGGGAAACTTTATCCATGGGGAGGTATTTAGAGACCAAGTACAGCATGGGGCCAATAAGGGGCTGTAAAAGTGAATTATTCCTCTGCATGGCTGGGGGGAAGTGGGTTAGGAGATTTGAAATTCTTGTAATGTGGGAAGGATTGGTGGTGCCTGGGCCCCCAGTGGTCCTTATGTCCTCTACCTTCACTGTGATATGTATCTTTTGTTCATTCTTGGGGGAAATGGGCTGGCTCATTATGGCCTATTAATCATTGCAAACCTCATAAGGGGGAACCTCTAACACATTCTGTAATACAAGTGAACTCTAATGTAAACTGTGGAATATAGTTAACAGTGTAATTATGGTAATATTGTTTCATCAATTGTAGCAATAGGTAGCACACAAATGCCAAGTGTTAATAATAAGAACTGTATGGGGTGGGGGTGGGGTTGTGGGGACTGCACAATCTTCATGATTTTTCTGTTTACCTACAATTTCTCTAATGAAAAAATTTAAAAAAGCATTTGATAATGCAACACTTGGGATTTTTCTTACTAGCAAAATCAGATTTTTAGACATGTAGGTATTCATCTCCATCACTCCAAAAATGTCCATCCACTTTGTATCTCCAAGCTTGTTTTAAAGGCCAACAGTTAATCATATAGGCTATTCATGTCTAAAATGTCCATCATTTTTAAACACTCTAAAGTACATTGGACATGAGCATAAGTTAAACCACTATTTCCAAGCAAAATTATTTTACAGCACAGAGGTGATTTGAACTTCTGTAATTGAAGTTGGATTCCAAATATGTTACAATTTTAGTAAAGGAATTCATAAAGTCCTGTTTATGTTGCCTCCTGTTTTCTGGTGTTTTTTTTTTTTTATTTTATATATATAAATATATATGCATATATGTGTATTTGCTTACAAA
>JAKSZT010038682.1:1621007-1636652 GCA_026826555.1 Tolypeutes matacus
TAGACCACACTCTCTCCCACTCAGTTCTGAGTGGTGTGTGCTGATTTAAAATGGCCTACATCCATTGCCACAACAGTACTCAGGACAACCTCCAACTCCTAAAGAAACCCCTGTATTTCAACTGCTCATCCCCTCCCTACCCAAAAACTGTTAAGTGGCCACTGGCTCCATCTCATTGTTATAATTTCTTGCATTGCAAGAATCACCATATGTGAGCAAGAGAATACCATCAAGTCCACTCTAGTCCATAGTTCTTCCCCCAATGAATCAGACCTATTTTCAAAAATTTTTATATGAATTTTTGTTGCAACCTTCACAAAATATTAAACAACTCATCCTTTGGAATTCTTCAAACTGTTTTAGAGAAATAGCATAACAATTTCTGTTTTACTGTAATCCTTTTCTTCATTCTCATCCTCAATGAATTTCCAAATAAAGGATATTCTTCTTATCCCACATTTTGAAAATATGATTTTACATCAGGCAAACATTTTAACATCCATGGCCAGCAAAAATTATAGCCATCTTCTAGACACATGTCAAAGGAGACTATCTCCTTCCATTTCTATAAAAATCAACAATTTCATCAAATGCTTCTGCAGGTTTTCAGGAAAATGAAAAGTGCTCAAAAATTTCATTATGAAAGCCTCCCTGTTGCTTGTAAGCAAACCACATTCTTTTTTTAGCAATGCTGTGTCAGGACATATAGCAGGTAAGAGAATTTCATTTTCTTTGGTAAGAAGTTTGTACAGAGTGAAATATACAAAACTTTACATTTTCAGTGTGTGTCAAACATGCAGATAGATAAGGAATGTCTAGTTTGTATTTGGATGAAATATCAACAACTTTTTGTTTTATGGTTTCTGAAGTTTCAATAAAATCTTCACAGGAATCAAGACCAACCATTTGAAACTCCATTTTTTTTTCAAATCAAAATCCTTTAAGAGCTAAGGTGAACATATTTTTATTGCCTTGATTTGAAGCATAACTTGATATAATACCAAAAACCTGGTCATTGATAAGAACAGACAGAATCAGCTCTTCACATAAGGGCCAAGACATGTTACCAATTTTACCCTTTTGCTTACCCACAGGGCATTTTAATTTCAACCTCTCAATCAAGAAATGTTACTTTATTCAATTTCATAGAACACTATGAGATCATTAGGCTAATGGGTCTTAGTTTCAGTCTTATACCCAAGCTAATTCAGCAGCCACTATTTTCAGTTGAGCATTGGTGTCTTGGGGGGAGACAGAAAAAAAAAAAAACATAACCTTTTGATTTATTTAAAAATACTTGCCGTGTCTCATCCTGGACTTGAGAGATTCTTTCTACACATGTGCTTTGATCCCCTCCCTACTGCACCCAGTAGTAGATCCCTACTCTACTACATCCAGTTTTGCTTACTTCCCTAAATCTGTTGTTTGTGTCCTTCCATCTGTCAGTAGAGTAACAGAGTCATTTAGCCTTATTTTTTAGTGATGCTTGGGGCATGCTCGCATTAGTATAGTAATTGTTCTCATTTTCATTATCAAAATACTTGGAAAGCATGGCCACAATATTCATGGTGTTAAAAATTAAACTAGCACAACATTTCATTCACAGTCAAAGTCAAAGATGGACTCTAAATGCTCACAATTACAAGGTACTTGTTGCATCACTCTGATGAAACAATGGATGATGCATGACTGCAAACTGCAAATCATGTTTGACAACATCAGTGCTTGGGGGAAAGGCAATGGCAGGGATTCTGGAAGTTAGATTATCAAAGTCATATCCATTTGACACTAAAAATATTGTTTCCTTCAGACTTTATTTTTAGAGCCCAATGTATGATGTTATGTAACCCAATTTAGACATATTCTCAATCTACATTTCTGTGGATTGAACCCATTATACACTTGATCTTAGCCTAAAGGCTGAGAGGTGATGAACCAGTTATAAATAGGATCTCTTGAAGATATTACTATTTTTCAATCCCCCCTTTTAGATTGTGCAGACTTGGGTCTATTAGAAACAAGAAGCTGACCATTTATTCAGTATTTCCTTTTAATCATCATTCTTATAACTACTTTGACAAAATGGAAGTTTTGAAGTTACCCTTTTACAAAGGCTTCATTAAATTATTCTACAAGAGCTATTCCTTTCCTCAGTCTCTGTTGAGTGATTAGAGGTCAGGAGTGAGGCAGTGTGAAGAGGTAGGGAGCTACTTCCTACATATATGTATTGTATAAATCTTATATAATTCTGATTTTAGAGTTTGTTCATTTATCTTTTTCAGAAATCAATTTTATTGATACATATTAATAAACATAAAATTCATGCAAAGCATGCAATCTATCGTATTTGCCGTAACAACATAGCTTTGCATTCCTTTCAATCATCATTAGAGCATTTTCATTATTTCAGTAATAATAATAATACACAAAAATAGACAAACAAACAAGAAAATTCCTCACCTCTCAATCTCTCCATGCTTCTCCCACTATACATAGCTGCTGTTTCTGGGTATTCTATCCAAAGTGTATTATCAATGGCTTTTGGTACAATCACAATGTTCTATATTCATCATCTCAAAAATTTTAGAACAATTTCATTACTCCAAAAAGAAAGACCCCATAACCCATAGCATTCCTTCCTCAGACCTACATAATCACTTATCTCATTTCATCTTTATAAATTGATTTATATTTACATTTCATAAAAATAGAATCATACAATATGGAGTACACTGTGTCTGGTCTCCTTCACAAAAAGCAATTTTTTTGTCTGATATTAGCATTTTGTATTGTTAACTTACATTTGTTCACTTCAAAGAAAATGGTCTTATATGCAATTCTACCCATATTCATATTTCATATAATATATTTATGTTCACTTATTTAGTTCATAATAGAGCAATCATACATTATGTATCCCTTTGTTTCTGGCTTGCTTCACTCAACACAATGTCCTCCAGGTTCATCTATATTGTCATATGTTTCACAACTTCATTTCTTCTTACCAGTGAATAATATTCCATCATCTGTGTATTCCACAATTTGTTTATCCATTCATTAGTTGATGGACACTTGGGTTGTTTCCAACATTTGGCAATTATTAATTACACTGCTATGAACATCAATATGCAGATGTCTATTAATGTCACTGCTCTCAGTCTTCTGGGTATATACCTAGCAATGGTATCGCAGGGTCCCTGGGCAAGTCTATATTCAACTTCCTTAGAAACTGCTAAACAATCCTCCATGGTGGCTATACAACTCTACATTCCCACCAAAGGTGAATAAGCATTCCTTTCTCTTCACAACCTCTCCAACATTTACAGTTTTCTGACTTTTAATAGCAGCCAGTCCAATAGGTATGAAATGATTTCTTACTGTAGCTTTGTTTTGCATTTAAAAATTATCACTAGTCAGGTTGAACATTTTTTCATGTGTTTCTTTGCCATTTGTATTTCTTCTTTGGGCAATTGTATTTTCAAGTATTTTACCCATTTTTTAATCAGGTACTTTGACTTTTTATTGTTGAATTTGTATGATCTCCTTTTAGATCAATATAAAACCCTTATCAGATATGTGATTGCCAAATATTTTCTCTCATTGAGTAGGCTGCCTTTTCCCCTTTTGAAAAAGTCCTTTGAGGTGCAAAACTGTTGAATTTTTGAGGAGGTCCAATTTACCTGTTTTTTTTTTTTTTTTTCTTTTGTTCCTCATGCTTTGGGCATAAGGTTTAAGATACTACCGCCTATCACAAGAACTTGAAGGCATTTTCCTACATTTTCTTCTAGGAGCTTTATGGTTGTTCTTTTTATATTTAAATCCTTGATCCATTTTTAGTTAATCTTTGTATAAGGTGTGAGATAGGGATCTTCTTTCTTTCTTTTGTATATGGCTATCCAGTTTTCCAACACTATTTGTTGAATTGACTCTTCTGACCCAGCAGGGTGGGCTTAACAGCATTGTCAAAAATTGCTTGATTGTAGATGTGTGGATCAATTTCTGCATTTTCAATTAGGTTCCATTGATCAATCTGTCTGTCCTTATGCCAGTAACAAGCTGTTTTTACCACTGTAGCTAAGTAATATGATTTAAAGAAAGGAAGTGAGAGTCCTCCAACTTCATTCTTCTTTTTAAAGACATTTTTGGCTGTATGGGGCCCCTTAACCTTCCAAATAAATTTGACTATTGGTTTTTCAATTTCTGCTAAAATGGCTGTTGGGATTTTTATTGGGATTGCTTTGAATCTGTAAATCAGTTTAGGTAGAATTGACATCTTAATGATATTTAGTCTTCAAATCCATGAACATGAAATTTCCTTCCATTTATTTAAGTCTTCTTCAGTTTCTCTTAGTAATGTTTTGTAGTTTTCTGAATATATGTCATTTATGTCCTTGGTTCAGTTTATTCCCATGTAGTTGATTGGAATTTTTTTCTGATTTCCTCCTCAGATTGCACATCAGTAGTGTATAGAAATGCTATTAATTTTTGCATATTAATCTTGTATCCCATCACTTTATTGAACTCTGTTATTAATTCTAGTAGCTTTGTTGTAGATTTTTCAGGATTTTCTAGAGAGAGGATGGTGTCATGAATAGAGTGAAAGTTTTACTTCTTCCTCTCCTATGTAGGTGCCTTTTATTTCCTTGTCTTGCCAAATTGCTCTAGCTAGAACCTCTAGCAAAATATTGAATAATAATGGTGACAATGGGCATCCTTGACATATTCCTGATCTCATCAGAAATGCTTTCAGTCTTTCACCATTGAGAACAATAATAGCTGTAGGTTTTTCATATAGGTACTTTACCATATTGAGAATAGTTCCTTCTATTTCTATTTTTTGGAGTGTTTTTATCAAGGAAGGGTGCTGTATTTTATCAAATAGTCTCTCTGCATCAATCGAAAGGATCATGTGATTTTTCTTCTTCAATTTATCAATGTGGTTTATTACACTAATTGTTTTCTTGTTTTGAATCACCCTTGCATACCTGGGATAAAACCCACTTGATCACAGTGTATAATACTTTTAATACACTTTTGGATTCGGTTTGCAAGTATTTTGTTGAGGATTTTTGCATCTACATTCATTAGACATATTAGTCTGTAATTTTCTTCTTTTGTAATGCTCTTATCTGGTTTTGATATTAGATGAGGTTGGCTTCATGGAATGAGTTTGGTAGCATTCTTTCCTGTTCAATATTTTGGAAGAGCTTCAGTAAGATCAGTATTAGTTTATCTTTGAATGATTGGTAGAATTCACCTGTGAAGCCATCTGGTCCTGAGCTTTTAATCTTTGGAAGGTTTTTTATAATGGTTTCAATTTCTTCATCTGTGAATAGTTTGTTGGGGTCTTCTATTTCTTCTAAAGTCAATGTAGGTGTTTAATGTGTGTCCAGGAATTCATCCAAATCATCTACACTTTCTACTTTTTTTGCATACTGTTGTTCATAATATCCTCTTCTGATCTCTCTCATTTCTATCTGGTCAGTGGTAATGTTCCCCCTCTCATTTCTGATTTTCTTTATTTGTATCTTCTCTCTTTTTTTCTTTGTCAATCTAGTTGAGGGTCTGTCAATTTTGTTTATCTTCTCAAAGAACCAACTTTTGGTTTTGTTGATTCTTTTTATTGTTTTTTTTTATTCTCAATTTCTTTGGTTCCTGCTCTGATATTTACTATTTCTTTCTCTCAGCTTTTTTTAGGGTTAGTTTTCTGTTTTTTTCTAGATCTTTCAGGAGTGCAGTAAAATCATCAATTTTATATTTTTCTTCTTTTTTAATGTAAGATTTGAGGGCTATAAATTTCTCTCTCAACACTGCCTTTGTGGTGTCCCATAGGTGTTGATATGTTGTGTTTCATTTTCATTCATTTCAAGATATTTGCTGAATTCTCTTGAAATTTCTTCTTTGAAACACTGGTTGTTTAAGAATGTGTTTTTTAATCTCCATATATTTATGTGTTTTCCCTTTTTCTGTCCATTATTGATTTCCAGTTTCATTCCATTATGATCAGAGAAAGTGGTTTTTATAATTTCAATCTTTTAAAATTTATTAAGATTTGTCTTTTTACCCAACATATGACATTGGAGAATGATCCATAAGCACTTGAAAAGAATGTATATTCTGCTGTTTGGGGGTGTAATGTTCTATAGATGTCTGTTAGGTCCAGTTCATTGTGCAAATTATTCAAGTTCTCTGTTTCTTTATTTATCCTCTTTCCAGATGTTCTATCTAATAATGAGAGTGGTGTATGGAAGTCACCCCCTATTATTGTATGAAATCTATTTCTCCCTTCAGCTTTGCCAGTGTGTGCCTCATGTATCTTGGGGCACTGTTGTTAGGTGCATAAATATTTAGAATAGTTATTTCTTCTTCTTTAATTGTCCCTTTTATTAATATATAATGACATTCTTCATCCCTTTATATCAATTTTGCATTTAAAATCTCCTTTGTCCAACATTAATATTATTACTCCATTTTTCTTCTTGGTTATTATTTGCATGGAACACATTTTTCCAACCTTTCACTTTTAGCCTGGTTGTGTCCTTATATCTGAGGAGAGTCTCTTGGAGACAACATATAGATGGCTCATATTTTTAAATCCATTCTATTAGTCTAATTTTTTTGATTGGGGAGTTCAAGCCATTAACATTCAATGATTTTTTTAAATAAATGTTTTTAAGAGATACATAGATTACACAAATGTTACATGAAAATTGTAAGGATTCCCATATGCCCCACTTCCCACCTCTCCCACAACCTACCACATAAACATCCTTCACTAGAGTGGCACATCACCTGCAAAAGATACACACAATTTAGGGCCTTGTGACTAAGCATGGACCATAGTTCACACTGTAGACCACACTCTCTCACAGAGTTCTGCATGTTATATGATGATATAAATGGCCTATATCTGTCATTGCAATGCCATCCAGGATAATTCTCAAGTCCCAAAAAAGATGCTATGTTCCAACTGCTTTTCCCTCTCCCTGCCCTCAAGGCATCAGGTGGCCATTGGCTCCACTTCAGTGCTACAATTACCTCCATTGCATGAATCACAATATGTCTATAACAGAATACCAGTAAGTCCACTCAAGTCCACAGCTCTTCCCCCAATTTCTGAGGAATCTGAGATGGTGATGTCCACTACACTTCCAAATGAGAGGAGGCTTATTTCTCATGGATAAGATGGATGGGATTTTCCTGCCTGCATTCCCTGGGATGGCTGTTGTCCATCACAATCTCACCACCAGGTGTCCTGGGTGAGTCCATTGAGTTATAGAGTAGGAGATGCAGCTCAACCAAGATTCTGGGCCCCACTGGCACATGGTTAGCCCAGACTCTGGACTCTGGAAATACACCTACAAGCTCCAGCATCACATATACATTTGAATAGAAGAGACAGATGGACCATGTGCAAGGAAGACATATTTGGGTCCATCTCTGTTACTCTCAGGAGCAAGGATTCCAAAATAGGGCCCAATGACAAGGAACAAAACTCTGTGGCTCTGTACCCTGATATACGACCTGAGTGTCTCCAGAGACCTCAGGAGTCCCTCTCTGTGTGGTGATAGCCACATTGGAAGTATATGAGGTCCAATTGAGATGTGCATAAGCATTACCAATGGGATGATCTACCCACTCACTTTGAAGTCTCTTAGCCATATGAACTCATTTGTCTTTATATTTTCCCCCTTTTATTCAAGGTATTTTTCCAGTCATTTTGTCCATTGGCACTTGTTAGTAATCCCTCTTTGCCAGGGAGGGGAATCCCTGGGAGTATGTCCCATGTTGGGAGGAAGGTATTGCATTCATATGCTGAGTTTGTCTTAGAGAAAGGCTACATTTGAATAACAAGGAGCCTCTCAGGAGGCAACTCTTAGGCATCCCATAACAATAGGCCAAGTTTCAATTTCAAGAGCAAAGACTCATAAAGCTAGTCATCAATAACAAGAGCCCAATCAGTGGATCATTCTCCTTTGCCTGACACTGCCCCTGCACTTGGGGAACTGTTGTTATTCCCTTGGAGAATATGGCAGAGCTCTACAGAATAGGAATTCAGTATTCTCTCATTTATTGAGTGGTTCTCCATCCACTGTGACCAGGCCCCTTGAGCATTTGAACAATTTTATGTACTTTTTATGTATGCTCAGGTGAACTTTCTCCCATGCACCCTCATCCCTGACACCCCCCACCAGTGATCCTCTCCCAAAACAGTTGTAACCCTTCTGTGATGCAAAGCTTCTTTAAAGATGAAGCCAATACAATAGCCAAATACAATTAATAGGAAAATGAAATAATAATGATGTTATAATGTAAGAGATAAAATACATGAAAACTTAAAAAAAAAACTAAAAATAAAATTGAAGGACTGGGTTTTTCAAAAACTGAGAAGAAATTTTAAAAATAATTTAAAAATTTTTTTTTTGACATTTTGTCTTTTATCACTGCAATATCTGGTGTCCAGTCTGTACTGTGATACCCTACCCCTCTCACTCCCCAGTGTCTCATTATTTTTCATTTAATTTTCAAAAAAGTTTTACATCACAGCAAAGTCAAACACAGAATACAAGACACTCTCATATACCCAAACTCCTCCCCCTTTCCTCAACCCATATTAAAACCTTTTCATATGTGAATGGTAGCATTGTTATAACTGATATACAGATAGTGTGAAACATAGCTTCTAAATATTGTCAATGGTTTACAGTATGGTTTACATTTTAGATCATACACTTTTGTTAATTTTGATGATATTTATCATGTCCTGTGTCCATCACTGTAAGGTAATGAAAAACATTTCCACTGACCACTAAATAACTCCCTGTTTGATCTATTCTATTCCTCCCTCCCCACCTACTCAGGACCCATAATGAATCCTGGGTTGACTCATTGGATGACAAATCCATAGGTACATGCAACCAGAAGTCTTGACACACTGGTTTGTCCTCCACTATTAGGAACTGCCCTTGCTCTTAAGAGGAAGCCACCTGTCTATTTCTGAGCAAATCGGTCCTCTCAAAGTTGGGAGTCAGTCACTTCCCCGCTCATTGTGTGGGTCTCCACCCACTGATACAACACATTATGACAATATGAACACTCAGACACTTGCTATAAGCCTGCTGCAGATGCACCCTGTCCTGAATGCCCCCAAAACCAACACCCTAAAACAGTGACACTTCTTTGTCATATTGCCATAAGAGCATTCCCACATCTGTACTTTCAACCACATACCCACAAATCCCAAGCATTCACCTTGTCCCTCTCCCAATTCTCCCCTCAGTATCCTGGGTATTCTAAACCACCCTTCCCAATCTACACACCTGTCAACACTATACAACCCAAGCCAACCCAATATATCACTACACTCCTCTCCTATCCCTTCAATACACAGCTACACTGTATCATTTTACCATATGTTATGTCCTTATGGATGATGGCTCACAACTTTCTCTTCTCTTTCTCTTTCTTGCACACCTATCTTTCAGACAATAGTTCTCAGAGACTGCTCAAATTCCTTAATTCATATCAGTGAGGTCATGTATTGTTCATCCCTCAATGCCTGGCTTGCTGCACTCAACATAAGGTCTTCAAGATTCATACATGTTATTCTGTATGTTAGCACTTTATTCTTTCTTACAGCTGAGTAATATTCCGTTTATGTGTTTACCATATTTTGTTTATCCATTCATCTGTTGATGGGTACCTGTGTTGATTCCAACTTTTGGCAATGGTGAACAAGGATGCTATGAACATTGTTGTGCATATATATGTTCGTGTCTTTGCTTTCAGTTCTTCCGGGTATATACCCAGCAGTAGGATCGCTGGATCATATATAAGATCTATAGTTATTATTTTGGGAAACTGCCAAACTGTCCTTCACAGTGACTGTACCATTTCACAATCCCACCAGCAGTGGATGAGGCTTCCATTCCTAAACATCCTCTCCAAAACTTATAGTCTGCTGTTTTTTTTTTTGTTTTATTTATTTATTTATTTATTTATTTATTTTTATCAGGAGGTACCGGGGATCGAACCCCAGTCTTTCCATATGGTAGATGGACGCCGAACCTCTTCAGCCACATCCGTTTCCCTCTGCTGTTTTTTTAATAGCCACTATTCTAATGGGTATAAGTTGGTATCGCAATGTAGTTTTGTTTTGTTTTTTTTTTTATTGTGGGTAAAAATCAGAATTCTCACAATACATACAAACATTTGCAAAATGATATATGAATATATATGCATATATGTGTATTTGCTTACAAAAATGTTATTTATATATATATATATATACATATATTTTAAGAGGTGCTTAGATTACCCAAAATATTACACGGAACCCACTGGGATTCCCATGTTGCCCACCTCCCACACCTCCCACCACATCCCACACAAATATCTCCCACAAGTGTGGTCCAGCCACTGTGGAGGACAGTTTGGCAGTTCCTCAGGAAACTAGCAATAGATCTTCCATATGATCCAGCAATTCCACTGCTGGGTATATACCCAGAAGAACTGAAAACAAAAATACAAACAGATATATGCACACCAATGTTCATAGTGGCATTGTTCAGCATTGCCAAAAGTTGGAATCAGCCCCGGTGCCCATCAACAGATGAATGGATAAGCAAAATGTGGTACATTCAATGTAGTTTTGATTTACATTTCTCTAATAGCTAGAGATGTCGAGCAGTTTTTCATGTGCTTCTTGTCCATTTGTATTTCTACCTTTGGAGAAGTGTCTTTTCAGGTCACTTGCCCATTTTTAAAATGGATTGTTAGTCTTTTCATTTTTGAGTTGTAGGATTTCTTTATATATGCAGGATATTAGGTTCTTTTCAGATATATGGATGCCAACTATTTTCTTCCATTGGGTAGGCTGCTTTTATATTTTCTTGATAATGTCCTTTGAGGTGCAAATTTTATTATTTTGAGGAGATCCCATTTATCTATTTTTTCTTTTGCTCCTCGTGTTTTGGATGTGAAGTTCATGGAACCATTTCTTATTACAAGTCCTGTAGATGCTTCCCAACATTATCTTCCAAGGTCTTTATTGTCTTGGCTCTTATATTTAGATCTTTGATCCATCTAGAGTTGATTTTCATATAAGGTGTGAGATGGTGTTCTTCTCTCATTCTTTGGGATATGGATATCCAATTCTCCAAGCACCACTTTTTGAACAGGACATTCTCTCCCAAATGAGTGTGCTTGGTAGCCTTGTTGAATATCAGATGACTGTATATGCAAAGATTTATATCAGAACTCTCAATTTGGTTCCATTGGTCAATGTGTCTATCCTGGTGCCAATACCATGTGGTTTTCATCACTGTAGCTTTGTAGTATGTTTTAAAGTCAGGTAGTGTGAAACCTCCAACTTCATTTTTCTTTTTCAATATGTATTTGGCAATTCAGGGCCTCTTCCCCTTCCAAATAAATTTTGTAATTAGTGTTTCCAATTCCTTAAAAAATACTGTTCTGATTTTTATTGGGATTGCATTAAATCTGTAGCTTAGTTTGGGTAAGATATATATCTTGATGATGTTAATCTTCCTATCCATGAACAGGGAATATTCTTCCATTTTTTTTAAGTCTTCTTTGATTCCCTTTAACAGTGTTGTGTAGTTTTCTGTACATAAGTCCTTTACATCTGTAGTTAACTTTATTCCTTAGTATTTGGTTCTTTTAGTTCCTATTGGAAATGGTATTTTTTTATTTCCTCCTCAGATTGCTTATTATTGGTGTACAGATATGCTACTGATTTTTGTGCATTGATCTTATAGCCTGCAACGTGGCTGAACTGCTTTATATGTTTTAGAAGCTTTGTTGTAGATTTCTTCGGGCTTTCTACTTATAGTATCATGTCATCTGCAAATAATGATATTTTTATTCCTCCTTTTCAATTTGGATGCGTTTTAAATCTCATTCTTGCCTCAGTGCTTCAGCAAGTACTTCTGAGTGGTGAAGGTGGGCACCCTTGTTTTGTTCCCAATCTCAGAGGTAAGGCCATTAGGATTTCACCATTGAAGATGGTGTTAGCTTTGGGTTTTTCATATATAACCTTTATCTTGTTCAGAAAGTTTCCTTCTTTTCCTATCTTTTGCAGTGTTTTATCAGGAAATGGTGCTGTATTTTTTTCAAATGCTTTTGCTGCATCTATAGAGATGATAGTGTAATTTTTTTTCTTTCAATCTGTTTATGTGGTGTACTACATTGATTTTCTTATGTTCAACCATCCTTGCATACCTGAGATTAAACCCACTTGGTCATGGTATATAATTCTTTTGATATGTTGTTGAATGTGATTAGCAAGTATTTGGTTGAAGATTTTTATCATCTATGTTCATTAGAGAAATTAGTCTATAATTTTCTTTTCTTGTGGCATCTTTGTTTGGCTTTGGAATTAAGGTAAATTTGGCACCATACAATAACTTAGGCAATGTTCCTGCTACTTCTATTTTTTGGAAGATCTTAAGCAGAATTGGTGTTAACTCTTTCCGGAATGTTTGGTAGAATTCACCTGTGAAGAAATCTGGTCCTGTGCCCTACTTAGATAGGAGGTTTTTGATTAATGAGTCTATTTCTTTACTTGTAATTGGACTGTTGTATTCATCAATTTCTTCTTTCACCAATGTAAGTTGCTTGTGAGTTTATAGGAATTTGTTCATTTCCTCTAAATTATCATTCTTGCTGGCATATAATTTCTCAAAGTATCCTCTTATGATACACTCTATTTCAGTGGCATCAGTAGTGATATCCCTTCTTCATTCCTTATTTTGTGTATTTGCATCTGCTTTCTCTTTTTCTTTGTTAATCTGGCTAAGAATTTGTCATTTTTATTGATCTTTACAAATAAAAACTTTTGGGTTTATTTTTTCTAGTGTTTTTTATTTTCTATTTCATTTAGTTCTGCTCTAATCTTTGTTATTTCTATCTTTCTACTTCCTTTGTTGTTAGTTTGTTGTTGTTTTCCCAGTTCCTCCAGATGTGCATTTAGGTCTTCAATTTTAGCTCTTTCTTCTTTTTTAATATATGAATTTACAACTATGAACTTCCCTTTCTGTACAGCTTTGGCTGCATCCCATATGTTTTGTTATATTATGTTGTCATTTTCATTCAATTCGAGTAAGTTACCAATTTCTTTTGAGATTTCCTCCTTTACCCACTGTTTGTCTAAAGTGTGTGTTGTTTAACTTCCATATCTTTGTGCCTAATCTGGTTCTCTGGCCCTTAGTGATTTCTAATTTCATTACATTGTAATCAGAGAAATTACTTTGTATAATCTCAATCTTTCTGAATTTATTGAGAGTTGTTCTGTGGCATAGTATGTGGTCTATTTTGGAGTACGATCCATGTGCTCTTGAGAAGAATGTATATCCCAATGTATTTGGTTGCAGCATTCTGTATATGTCTATTAGGTCCAGATCCTCTAATATATTACTCACAATCTTTGTTTCTTTATTGATTCTCTGTCCAGATGTTCTTTCTAATGGTGATAATGGTGTATTAAATCCCCCACTATAATCATAAAGGCATTTATTTCTCCACTTAGTTTTTCCAGTGGTTGCCTCATGTACTTTGAGGCACCCTGATTTAGGTGCATAAATGTTTATTATTGTTCTCTCTTCTTGAAAGATTATCCCTTTCAATAATATACAGTGTCCATCTTTGTCTCTTACAATAATTTTGTATTTAAAGTCTGTTTTGTCCTATATTAGGATAGCTACTCCTGCCCTTTTTTGTTTATTGTTTACTTTTAAAATTGCTTTCCAGCTATTCACTTTCAGCCTCCTTGTATTCCTGTGTCTACGGTGCGTATCTTGTAGATAACATATAGATGGATCATATTTCCTTATTCATTCTGCCAATCTGTGTCTCTTGACTGGTGAATTTAACCCAGTAACATTCAGTGTTATTACTCTCAACGAATTTCATCAGCCATATTTTCTTTGTGATTATGTATGTCATATGTTTTTCTTTATTTCTCTTTCTGTCTTTTTATTTGTTCTTACTCTTCTCCAATTCTCTCACTCTCCTCTTTTTTCCTTTCACCTGTAAAATTTTCTGTAGTATTTCTTGAAGTGCATGTTTCTTAATGGCATGTTCTCTTAATTTCTGTTTATCTGTGAATATTTTGAACTCTCCATCATTTTTTAATTCCAGTTTTGCTAGAAAGAGAATTCGTGGCTGGAAGATTTTTCCTTTTAGTGCCTTGCCTATGTCATACCATTGTTGCCTTGTCTCCATGGTTTCAGAAGAGAAATCATCACTTAATCTTATTGTGAATCCCTGGTATGTTATGGTTGTCTTTTCACTTGCTGCCTTGAGTATTCGCTCTTTGTCTTGAGCATGGACATTTTGATAATTATATGTGTTGGAGTAGGCCTGTTGTGATTTATACTGTTGGGGTGTGCTGTGCTTCCTGGACATATACATCTATCTCCCTCAATAAGGTTGGGAAATTTTCAGCCATTATTTCTTTCAACACTTTTTTTTCTTTTCCCTTTCCTTCTTTTCCTATGGGATTCCTGTAATGCATATGTTTTTGTGTTTTGTGTTGCCAGTTAAATCCCCAAGTCTCTGATGGATTTTCTTCTATCTTTTTATCTATCTGTTTTACTATCTTTTTATTTCAGATGTACTGTCTTCCACATCAGTAATTCTTTCTTCTGTCTGTTCAAATCGGCTGTTATGTAAATCCAGTGTCTTTTCGATTTCTTGGATTGTGCCATTCATCACTATCAAATACGTTATCCTTTTGTGTGTGTTTACAATTTCTTTAGTATGTTCTCCCAGTGTCTTCCTAATATCCTTAAACTTTTCCTTCAGTTCATTAAATTGGTCCATGATGTTTGTTTGGACAGCTTTGATTAGTTGTTCGATATTGTGCATCTCTTACTGGTTTTTAGTTTGTTCATTGGTCTGGTGCATGTCTTCCTGTTTCTCAGTACGTTTATTAATTTTTTGTTGCTCTCTGGTCATCATTTTCCTTGATGGATTTATTCAGTTGATTAGTTTCTCTCTCTGCTCTAGAGTTTTATTTAGCTCATGGTTCTGTGTGTGTAAGTTTTCTCTTTGACACTGTTCTTCTTGTTGTATTTCCTTGCTTTTTTCTATGTTCCCTGGAAGGAAAAAGATTAGGACCATAGGAATGAAAAGAGGTAAGAAAGGAAAAAGGATAATTGTAAAATTGATAAAAGTTAGAAGAGGGACTGTATCAGACTTAGTAAAATGAATATTTATCTCATGTAGGCAGTGAAACGTAATAGGGAAAAAATGGGGTACTTACAATGGAATGGAAAACCAAATAAAGAAAAATATATATATTGATTTTAAAGGACAGAATGATGAGGAGAGAGGGAAATAATAAAGAGAGGACTGTAGGGAAACCGTTAATAAAAAAAGCATTTCCTTTGCTTTTTTGCCTATTTTTTGTATGTCCCAATCCACTAATTATATTTTATTTTGTTTTCTTCTTTGTTTGATTATTTGTTTTTTTTCCTTCTCTCTTTTTTTTTTCTTTTCCCCTGAGTTTCCTTATGTTTGTCTCTTGCATGTAAGCTTATCACACTTGTTTCTTTTTCCTAGTAAGTGTGTTTGATTATTTTATGGACTAAATGTTCATGGAGGATTTGGATCACAGAAGGGTTA
>JAKSZT010038682.1:1636752-1810923 GCA_026826555.1 Tolypeutes matacus
TTTTGTTTTGTTCTTTGTTTGATTATTTGTTTTTTTTCCTTCTCTCTTTTTTTTTCTTTTCCCCTGAGTTTCCTTATGTTTGTCTCTTGCATGTAAGCTTATCACACTTGTTTCTTTTTCCTAGTAAGTGTGTTTGATTATTTTATGGACTAAATGTTCATGGAGGATTTGGATCACAGAAGGGTTACAATGGGTACTGGGGGGGATTATTGGGGGGGTGTCTGGGGGGGTTTCGTGGGGATTGGTTCATCCCAATATACATGAAAGATATACAAAATCATTCAAAGGATCGGGGGATGGGGCATGGTCACGATGGGTGGAAAATCACACAATGAATGAGGGAATCTGAATTCCTAGCCTGGAGAGCTCTGCCACAGTCTCCAAGGGCGCACCAATAGTCCTCTGAGTGTAGGGACAGTGCCTGTCAAAATAGGATCACCCACTGATGTGTTTTTTTTTATTGATGACTACCCTTGTGAGCCTTTGCTCTTGTAAATGAGACTTAGCCTGCAGTTGTGGGGTGCCTAAGGGTTGCCACCTGAGAGCCTCCTTGTTGCTCAAATGTGGCCTCTCTCTAAGCCAAACTCAGCATATGATTGCATTACCTTCCCCACAACGTGGGACATGACTCCCAGGGATGAGCCTCTCTGGCAAAGAGGGATTAATACCAAGTGACAACTGGCAACACAACTGGAAAAAGACCTTGAATAAAAGGGGGAAATGGTAAAGACAAATGAGTTCAAGTGGCTAAGAGACTTCAAGGAGAGTCGGGAGGTCATCCCGGAGGTAACTCTTACGCACACCTCAGTAGGAGCTCATAGAACATCTAAGTGCCTATCACCCCACTCAGTGGGGTTCCTGAGAGCTCGGGAGACACCCTGGTCCTATATAAGGGGGGATAGCCCCAGAGACTGATGCCTTATCAGTGGGTTCTATTTTGGAATCTGTGCTCCTGAGAGTGACAGAATTAGACTCAAATAAGTCCTCCCTGCCCATGGTTCACCAGTCCCTTCTATTCAAACCTATATGTGATGCGGGAATTTTTAGGTATACTTCCAGAGACTGGAGACTCTGGCCTACCTATGTGCCAGGTGTGCATGAAATCTAGGTGGTGCTGCAACTCCTACCCTACAGCTCAATGGACTCATTCAAGTCACCTGGTGAGGAGACAACAATGGACAATGGCCATCCCAGGGAAAGGAGAGGGCCTGCATCTGCAGGCAGGATCATCCCACCCACCACATCCATGGGATATAAACCCTCTCTCACTTGGAGTTAGAGTGGACATCACCATCCCAGTCCCCTCAGTATTGGGGAAAAACTATGGACTAGAGTGGACTTGATGGTATTCTCTCGCTCACATATGGTGATTCTAGCAATGCAAGAAATTATAACAATGAGGTGGAGCCAGTGGCCACTTGACAATTTTGGGGTAGGGAGGTGATGAGCAGTTGAAATACAGGGGCTTCTTTGGGAATTGGAGTTTATCCTGAGTACTGTTGTGGCAACAGATGTAGGCCATTTTAAATCAGCACACACCACTCAGAACTGAGTGGGAGAGAGTGTGGTCTACAGTGAGAACTGTGGTCTATGGTTGGTGTCAAGGCTCCAGGATGTGTAAGTTCATTGAGGGTGGTGGGCCACACTGTGGGAGATGTTTGTGTGGGATTTGGTGGGAGGTGTGGGTGGTGGGCAACATGGGAATCCCAATGGGTTCTGTATAATATTTTGGTAATCTAAGCACCTCTTAAAATATATGTATATATATATAAATAACATTTTTGTAAGCAAATACACTTATATGCATATATAGTTATATATCATTTTGCAAGTGTTTGTATGTATTGTGAGAATTTTGATTTTTACCCATAATAAAAAAAAATTTTAAAAAAATCACTTTACCTTAAAAAAAAAAAAAGAAAAGAAAAGGTACCTGAATAGACAAGATAGAAATCGACACCATGAATTTGAGTACTAATGAACAAAGGTGGAATATAAGAACCACAACAGAAAGCAGAAGGTGAAAAGATGAAGGAAGTAAAATAGATGGCATTGTTAAATAATATCACTGAACACAGAGAATGGAAAATCAAGGAAGAAGAAGCACAGCAAAGAAAAAAATGAGCTAATAGTACCTAATGTTAAAAAGGCATGGAAGAAAGAGGAAAGAGAAACAAGAAACAAACAATCAAAGAAAAACCAAAGAAAAACACAAGCATGCAGTCAAAGAAAGCTAAGGAAGAACTGCATTCCTTCTTGAGCCCTTGTGGAGCCCCTCAGTCTGCATTCATCAGTTAATTACTCTTCTGCCTTCTTTATGCAGGTTTTGAGGCAGATTTTAGCGATCAAAGTAAGTTAAAAAAATTTTTTTAAGACATAAGAGACCCAAAAGAAATAATACACTCGTGGAAACTTAACAAACACTTCTCACTATTATAATTGTAAAGATATTACTTACTTCATCCATTTTGACAATTGGCTGTCTTTTGACATATACTATAGTCTTTCTTTTTACCCTTTCTAACAGTCATTTCTACACTCTTCTCCAATTCTCTCATTTTTGTTTTTTTCCTTTCAGGCTGCAGCACTCCCTTTAATATCTCCTGTAATTGTTGCCTTTTGGTAACATATTCTATCAGTTTTTGTTTGTCTGTGAAGACTTTGACCTCACCTTCATTTTTCAAGGACAGCTTTGCCAGGTACAGAATTCTTGCCTGGTGATTTTTCTCGTTCAATACCTTAACTACATTATACCACTTTCTTCTCTTCTCTTTGGTTTCTGATGAGAGTCGGAACTTAATGTTATGGAGTTTCACTTGTATGTGATGCTTTGCTTTTCTCTTGCTGCTTTCAAAATCTTCTCTTTGTCTCTGATATTTGTCATTATGAATAGTTGGTGTCTCAGGGTAGTTCTGTTCATGTTTATTCTGTTTGGGGAGTGTTGTCCTTCTTGGATATTGATATTTCTTTCTTTCATAAGGGTAAGAAAATTTTCAGTCATTATTTCTTCAAATATTCTTTCTGCCACTTTTCCATTCTCTTCTCCTGGGATGCTGATAATGCATATATATTTGCATTTTGCATTGTCATTCAATTCTCTGAGACCCTGTTCCATTCTTTTCTTTCTTTTCCCCCGTCTCTTCCAGTTCAGATGTTTTGTCTTCAAAATCACTAGTTCTGTCTTCAAGCAGTTCAAATTTGCTCTTATCTGCATCTAATGTATTTTCAATCTCAGCCATCATGTCTTTCATTCCCATAATGTCAGTTACTTATCTTTGCAGCCTTTCAAATAGTTCTTTATGCTCACCCAGTGTCTTCTTAATATCCTTTATCTCTTTAGTCTTATTTTCTTTCAATTCTTTAAAAAGATTTAAAAGTGTTGTGTGATTGTCATAGATTAATTGTCTCAAATCCTGAATCTCTTCAGGATATTTGGTTTGTTCACCCCATCCTGTTTCCTAGTATGGCTTATAAATTTTGCTGATGCCTATGCATCTGATATGTTGGTCAATTTACTCTGGTGGCCAGTTTCTCTCTCTCTCTTGCCTTATGTTATTATTTTTTCACAGCTCTTTGATATTTGGTTTAAATTATCTTAAATCTTTAAAATTCTCCAGCTTAAGATACCAAAATCATGCCATTGACTCATTAAAGGGGCACAGACATTCTCCCAGAATTGGGATAAAGAGAGCTATAAAAGCAGTTTCTGTCCATGTAAATTCCAGACTGGCCATTGCTCTTTGACACACCTTTCCAGGGAGGTGTATCTATCTCTGTTTTCCTTTATTTTCTTCTGGACAGAGCTGAGATTCAAAGCAGAATCTGATGTCTGAATTCACTGAGTAAAAGCCCTCTGACTCATCCTCCATTTTTCCTTGTAATTGCTGGCAGGAAGGAAGATGTCTTCTTTCCTCTCAGCTGCAGTGTGCCAGGGGGTTTACACCTGCTAAATATCTTGGGTGTTGGGGAGGGGAGCCCTTCCCAGAGATGGGGAAGTTTAGTAATTTACAGTTTGTTGTTTCAGCTTCTTTGGCATTCTATCCCTCACTTTCGTGGGAGTTGTGAAGCACAGTCCTGCTCTACTTACCCCAAAGCAGGTCCCCAGGGCAGGCTTTAACTCTTTCTCCATTGCTTTTGTGAGAGCTGAGGTTTTTCTGCCTAACATGATGTCCATGTTCTTACCCATTTACTTTTAATATGTTTTTTAATACTATCATGAAGTCCTCCATATATATGGGTATGTATAGATGGCTAAACAAATAGAGGATGTTTTTTGTAGGAGGTAGTAGGGATTGAACGTGGGGCCTCATACATGTGAAGGAGGTGGTCAAGCACTGAGCTACACCCACTCTGCCAAAGATATTATTTTAAATTAAACTCTAAAGTAACTGAATGGGATAAGGTCTTAATCCAGATTACTGGAGTACTTTGTAAATAGAAGAAGTTCTAAACTAGAGAGAAAATGCCACAGGGAGGAGCTGGAAGCTAGAAGCCAATGGAGCCCAGAAGAGAAAGTAGAACACTTGACCATGTGACAGGAAAGCCAAGGAACCGAAGGACTGCTGCCAGCAGAGCATGCCAACCCCAGGAGGAAGCCAGCCTTCTAGTCTCTGGAACAGTGAGCCAATAAATTCCTGTTGTATATGGTCTTGGTAATAGAAGGCTGGAAAATAAAATATAAGGTTTTTACTATCTTACAAGCCTTCCACAGCCATTCATGAAAATCTGAATGTTTTTGCACCATGGGATGGAGTTTCCCAGATTATGGGTATTTCAGTGCTAAAACTATAACATTCAGGGTAAACCAAGACAGTTGGTCACCATAGACTTCTGTTGTCCATCCTCACCCTATATCCTACCCACATTATTTTTTTCACCATGTTCTGATCATCTGGACTCACTGCCATGTATCATAAGGAACATCCTTAGCCTGAATGTCTTGCTCCTACTCCCATTCCCCATCTCTGCCAGTTGACATTTTGCCTCATGTTTCAAGACCCATTTGATTTCATAATATGCCCCATATTAAAATTCTTTTCCTTTTTCTCCACACCTCTGGATCACTGCCTCCATTTACATCTCTTAGCACCAACTTCCTGATATCAGGCTATCTACCCAAGTTTGCCTTTCATCTTAGAGTGAGAGAACCTAAAGTATCAGAGGCCCTGAGTGCTTCAAATATGGAACTGGCTCATAGCAGATCTCAATGTGTATTAGTTGGATGTCTTTGTGCCTCTGTAATGACTTATGTACAGGCATCCAGAAAAACATATAATTGACATTAATTGTAGTTACTAGAGTTCTAACAAAGACAGAATGAGAAAAATCAAAATGTTTCAAGCCTCTGTGAATCATGAGCCTGCTTGTCACTTAGGCCTAATTTTCATGCAGTAGAGTTCTGAACATATCAAGTCCATCACATGTAGTAGTGATGACACTAGCTGTGGTGGACTGACCCAAGACTAAGCAGCCCAAATTCTCTCCTGCTGGTTCTCCTTCCATTGAAGGTGGGAGTGCTGACTGGCTGTAACCAACAGCATCTTGTAAAGGTGATGGGAGGCCACTCTCTGGATTGCATAACATCACATAAGTCAATCTTAGGAGACTACAGTGAGATAGCCCTGCTTGATGACATTAAGGAAGTAGGCTGCCATGTTGTGGAGGGGCCCATGTGGCAAAGACTGATGGTAGCCTCTAGGATCTGAGAGTGGCTGCAGCCAACTGTCAGCAAGAAACCTGGAATCACAGTCCTGTGCAAGCCTCTGGGGAGCATAGAGCCCTTGCCAACACCTTGTATTAACCACATTTTCCACCTTCTGCAAACTGATGCTTTAACATTCATTAGTATCCCCAGGTGGCCAAGCCCCACCTGTAGCTCTGTTGCTCCTAAATATAGCCATGCTGTTGTGTGCCTGTTGCACCCTTGCATGCTTCCAACAGAAACCACAATAAGAAACATTCTCACTCCCACTTGCTGTCTTTGTTTTGGTGGGTGATCCTGATGGTTTCCTGTATGGACCTACAGGGTTGATGTGTACTTCTCTGGGAAATGTGAGTAGCAAAAAAAAAAAAAAAAAAAAAAAATGAACAAACATGCAACTTGTTTCAAAACCTTTCCTCTCCTTGTCGCTGTACACAATTTTATCTTGCCTGAGCAATTTAAGCCTCTAACATTGTAAGACAGACCTGAATTACAACCTGGTGAGACTCTGAAAAACTCAGCCCAGACTTATGACCTTCTGAAAGGGTGATATAATAAACAAGTGTTGGTTAAATTTCTTAAATTTGTGGTGACGTATTTTACAGCAGAAGAAAAAGAATACAAACAACCCCCCAATCAGCATTTTTCAGGGCTCTTGTGACTTCATACTTGTTTTGGAGCTTAGTCATCCATTTCCAAATTCTAAAAACTAAGTGGCAGTAGGATGAGAGTAATAACAGACAGGAGGGAGAAGAAGTAGACATGGTTCCATGGCTCAAACATGAAACAAACTAGGGAAGAATGTGGAGAACCCTGTTTCTCCATGACCTAAAGTCTTTCTGAGCATTCCAGCCATTGGGATTCTCCTAACTTTGAGTTCTTTTATTGCAGAATGGATAGAACAGTCCCCACATTGATTTGGAAATGAGCTCTACATTTTTTAAAAAACAATTTTTAAATAACATAAATGTTACATAAAAGATATAGGGGATTCCCATATACCCCACCATTAACAACATCTTTCATTAGTGTGGTACATTTGTTACAACTGATGAACACATATTGAAGCATTGCTACTAACTGTACTATATTTACATTATAGTTTACACTCTGTCCTTCACAATTTTATAGGTTTTGACAAAATGTATAATGGCAATGTCATACAGGACAATTCCAATGTCTCAAAAATTTCACCTATATTTTTGAACTATTAAAGTTTCCAATGTATAGCATTTCTCTTCACTCATCTATCCATCATGTTTCACATGCATCTTCAAAGTCAAACACCAGAAAAGGTGCTGGAAATTCAACAATGAATGTGAGCTTCATCCTCAATAACAAGCAGTCTGGTGAGGTAAATGGAGAAATTGACAACTCATGGCTTTGTGAAGTGATGAATATGTAACCAGGAACACATGCAATGTTGTGAAAACAGACAGTGACCTTCCCCTTAGATGCAGAAGTCAGAAAAAACCTATCCAATAAGTTGCGAACTCCAGAAGTGCTTGAAATAGGCATAATACATATTTCTAAAGAATATATGTAGGGAGCAGATGTGGCTTAAGCAGTTGAGTGCCTGCTTCCCACATGGGAGGTCCTGGATTCAGTTCCCAGTGCCTCCTGGAATAAACAAACAACAAACAAAACAAATGAAAAAACCATCTCAGAGGAGCTGATATGGTTCAGGGCTTGAGCACTGGCTTCCCACATGCAAGGTCCCAGGTTCGATCCTTGGCCTCTGGTACCTCAAAAATAGTAAAAAAATAATAATATATGTATATTTGGCATACTATTAAGCTTGAGAAATATTAGAAGATCAAGAGCTTTCAAATATTTTTAACAAGAATCAGAAATATTTGAAAAATATCTCTTAAATCTTTACTCAATACCCAGAATGTGTGTCTATCTATAGATCTAACTATATATGAAATTTTGCCCAAATATATTTCTGAAATAAAAGTTTCATAAAGTAAAACAAATATAAAATAAATAGTTAGTCTTACTAAGGATGATGTACTCTATTTTTTCTCTTCAATAGTACTCCATTTTATTTCATTTAAAAAATGTGGATCATGAGCTTTCCAAAGATTTTCACTGCTGACAAAAATATTACAATGTTCCAAAAACCTTGATCTAATTTAGTTTGCTCAAGAACCAGTAAATAAACCATGTGGTTTCTCACCTAATTTATCAATTGTATAGTCACCTATTTTATTAATTTTCCACATTTTTATTTTTGTATATCAATTTTTAAATATCCTCATATTTGTATAATATTATTGTTTTAAAATTGTCATTGTCTATGTGTGTGTGTGAGAGAGAGAAAGAGCAAGAGAAGGACTGTTCTCCCTATTTGCCTTGTAGCTCTCTGTGTACCAGGGAATAAGCTTGGTGGCTCTGGGGCACATTTGACAGAATTCATTGAGTGTCCACAAGGACCCACATACAGACACACAGAGAAAGTACAAGAAGGTACAGGCCCCTCAGGTGTAAACACAAGACACCCACAGACACAACAACATACACAGTGGCATCCCTTGAAGAGATGTTCCAGATCTCCTTTTCACATAGAGTAGACAGATACCCCCAGCAACATTTAGACATAAATAATCTTCAGAGCACAAAAAATGGAAAGCAGGTGCCATTGCTTCTGCCCCTCCACATCCTCTCCCCACCACCCACACCTATGCCAAGCAGAGCAGCTGATAAAGAAACCCAGATATTCAGAAACCTAGTCCCAGAGGAGGGGTCCCTGAAGCTGGTGAATTCCAGTGAGGCAGCAAAGGCCTGATCAGGATAGGTGGGCCAAGCTTCAGCAACAAGGGTTAGACCTCCTGGATGAGCAGGGGGGCCCCCTCAGAAATGGGAATGTCCCAGAGTGCCAGAAAGTCCCCACAATTCAGCTCCCTAAAATTCAGTGACTATTTAGGGCTCTCCATTCAATAAATATTTATTAACCTCTTACTGTGTGCCAAGCACTGGGATAGAGCAGTCAACAAAAGTTCCCTCATGGAGTCTTCTGTAGGGAGGAGACTAGAAAAGAGTATATGCCAATTTATAAGTGCTGCAGAGAAAAATAAGACAAGAGAGGGAGTGAGAGGTCAGGAAGGGTGCGTGGTCAGAGAAGGCATTACTTGGAAAGTACCACCTGAGCAATGGCTCAAAGGAGGCAAAGGCCTCGGGGATACCTGAGGCAAAACCATTCCAAGCAGAGAGAATGGCTAATGCAAAGGCCCTGAGGCTGGAGCCTGGGCTCTTCACTGATGCACAAGAAGCCAGTGAGCTTGAGGGGTGAAGGGGAAGAAGAATAACAAGGGCCAGAGCAGCGTGGAAACTTGGAGAGTATTCTAGACCCTCAGCTTTACCTCTGATTGAAATGAAGGGGAATGGTGGGAGTGAGTGGGGAGGTGGGCAGAGGGGAACTATGACCTGGCTATTTGGAAAGCATCCCTCTGGATCTTAGACTCGATGCTGGCACTATTAGGGTGGGGAAATGATTTGAAGTCTTTCTGAAGGATAGGGAGAGGTACGGGGGCAAGCCTAAGGTTTACCTAGGAGACGGCTATTTTAGAGCTCCCTTGCACACTCAGCATTAGTGAGCAGAAATGTCGGGGCCAGGAGTGACCTGGGCATCCTGCTCCCAGAGGTCTGTGGGGCAGGAAAGGGGACAGCTGCTGCCAGAGAATGTCAAGATGGATGCACATGCAGGGACCACAAACCTGAAGTGCCTTGGGGCCCCCAAGTCCAATGGACACACCTCCATCAATATACTTTCCCTACAGCTTCCAGGTATCAGCACTGCACCTAAAATTGCAACACCTTTGACACTTCTTGTCCCTTGCCTTACTTTGTTCTTAGCACTTATCACTAACTAACAAGTGATGGTCTTCACTTTTTGCTCTACTTTGCCCTAGACTGGAGGTTCACTAAGGGCTGCAATGTTTTGACATTCCTCTGTTTCATTCAGTCCTGTATCATCAGGTTATGCAGGATCTGTAGACAGGAATAAAGATTTTGGAGTGAAACAGTGAATAAATGATTGAAAGAATTGTCAAGCTATTGTACAGTAGTTATTTACTGAATGTAAATATGAACATCTTGAGGGCAGGAATTTTGTTTTCTTTTTATTTTTTTCCCTCATTTAATAAACCTTTATTATGTATCTACTCTGTAATTTCCCCAATGTGTCCAGGTTTGGATAGTACCTCCTTGCCTCCCTCCCTCCCTCCCTCCCTCCCTTCCTTCCTTCCTTCCTTCCTTCCTTCCTTCCTTCCTTCCTTCCTTCCTTCCTTCCTTCCTTCCTTCCTTCCTTCCTCCCATTACTCACTCTCTCCATTCCTCCCTCCCTCCATCATTTCCTTCCTTCCTTCCTTCCTTCCTTCCTTCCTTCCTTCCTTCCTTCCTTCTTTCCTTCCATTCAATTAGACTTTGCTTCTGGAGGAAATAAAGGTAACACAGAGCCTGGTTCTTTGTTTAGAATTTGTTCCATCAGTCCTTAGCTGTGGCATGAAGGAATGAGAGAGGGAAGAGGGAGAATCCAAGAAAGGTGGAGCAGCCTCCTCACTCCTACCCCCAGTCCCACCATTGTCCAAGCATGAGGACTCTTCCAATGCATCCCCCTCATTAACTCATCCTTCAAGCTGCACCAAGGAGGACATTGGAGAGCAGGCAGACTGCTGACATGAAGAGACAGGTAGTTACTGTCCTAATGACCCTGAAGAGTTTGAGTCACATTCCTACTCTTTCTCCCTGCCCTCTTCTCACAGATCCATCTGGGTCATTCCTTCTGAGAGTAGAAATGCTCCAGATCTCCATTTGGATTGATGTTATCTCCAGGGAAGAAGCCTGTGCTCAGGGTCCCTCTGCTGCACTTACTAGAGTTCAAGGGACCACAGCTTGTCTTTCAAGAGAAGGCTGACTTCCTGACCCAAGGTAACCTGATGGGGGAGGCATTTGTAAAGGAGTGGCCATCTGTTCCCAACCTCACTGTTGATGAGGTCCTGGGAGGCAGTAGTACCATTCTTGAGGAAATGAGAGTAGTGAGAGAGGTACTGATTAGAAGACAGAGATCTTTGAAGCAGGGCCCCCCCAAATCCCATAATCATCCTTAGAAGCCCAGCCATTCTCTGGACATGTAGGCCAACCTAGATCCACCTCAGGGACAGTGAAGCTGCTTGTGTCCTATTTTCCCTTCCCCTCCTCCTTTTACCCTCTGCAGTCTGTAATCAATAATTTGTCCATGCTCTAATCCAAAATGTATTTTGAATATCCACCAGCAGATGAATGAATAAACAAAATGTGGTATATACATACAATGGAATATTATTCAGCCACAAACAGGAATAAAATACTGATACATGCAGCAACATGGATAAACCCCCAAAACATTCTAAGCGAAAACAGCCAGACATAAAATGGCAACTATTGTATGCTTCCACTTATATGAAATATCCAGAATAAGCAAATCCATAGAGACAGAAATAATTTTTGTGGTTGCCAGGGACCTGGGAGAAAGAGGAATGGGGATTGACTACTTAGTGGGTTTGGGTTTTCCTTTGGGATGATGAAAATTTTCAGGAACTAGATAGCGGTGATAATTGTACAACATTGTGAATATAATTTATGTCACTGAATTATACATTTTAAAATCGTTAAGATGGTAAATTTTATGTTTATTTAACCAGAATTGTTTTTTAATTTTTTTTAATTTATTAAAGTAGTGTCAGAAACATATTCCTAGAGGTCATCCCATTCTTTCCCTTGTCCACAGAGAGATCCCTGTTATCATTCCCAATGAGTGGGACAGACCCAGTGAAGAGTCAGAATAGACCTCAGGAGGCTTTATTATTTTTTCTATAAAGATTTTATTACACACAGGGAAGGGTACTCAGACTTCCTTGGAAGCCATTTTCCTCATAGCGGCAGGGTGTTGCTCAGCTCCTTTCTTCCTCTTGGTATGAATTTGTGCTCCCACTCTCTTCTTGATGCACTTGAAGAAGACAAGTTAGTCCTTGGAGAACTTGAGCAGTTCCAAGGTACCCCACTCATATGGGATGAAGCCACACATCTGTTGGATCATGTCCCATACAATATTTTTTTACTTTTATCATTACAAGAGTTGTGGGTTTACAGAAGAACCATGCATCAAATAGAGGGTTCCTACTTACCACCCTATCATTATTAACTTGCCTTGGTGTGGTACATTTTTTACAATTGAAAACAACATATTTTAATAATTGTACAATTAACTACAGTCTATGGTTCAAGTTATGTTTCACTGTTTGTGTTGTACAGTTCCTTGAATTTCTTTTTAATTTAATGTATATATCTAGTAACACATATCAACCTAACATTTCACTTTTAACCACATTCAAATATATAATTCAGTGCTGTGAATTACATTTGCAATGTTGTGCTACAAACACTATCCATTACCAAAAATTGTCCATCATCCCAAATAAAGACTCTGTACATTTAAAGCTTTAACTCTCTATTCCGTATCCATGTCCTATCCCGTGGTAACCTATGTTATAGATTTTGACTCCATGAGTTTGCTTATTCTAATTATTTCATATCACTGAGATCAAATAATATTTGTCCTTTTGTTTCTGGCTTATGTCATTTGACATGATGTCTTCAAGATTCTTTCAAGTTATCACATGTATCATGACTTCACTCCTTTTGTTGGCTTAATAATATTCCATTATGTGTATACACCACATTTTGTTTATCCACTCATCAGTTGATGGACACTCGGGTTGCTTCCATATTTTGGCAATTGTAAATAATGCAGTTATAAACATTGGTGTGAAAATATGTGTTTGAGTCCCAGTGTTCAATAATTTTGCATATATACCTAGAAGTGGGATTGCCAGGTCATATGGTAATTTTACACTTAACTTTCTGAGGAACTGCCAAACTGTCTTCCATGTGGCTGTACCATTTTACATTTTCACCAGTAATGAATGAATCTTCTTATTTCTCCATAACCTTTCCAAAACTTTTTTTTTTTTTAATAATAGTAACTAGTAGGTATGAAATGATATGAAATGTGGTTTTGACTTGCCTTTCCCTAACAAATAATGATATCGAGCATCTTTTCATGTGTTTTTATGACAATTTGGAGAAATAGCTTTTGACCATTTTTTTTTTTATTGGATTGTCTTTTTGCTATTGAATTGTAGGATTTCTTTGTAGATTCTGGAAATAAATTCTTATTTCAGATATGTAGTTTCCAAACATTTTCTTCCATTGTGTAGGTTGCCTTTTTACTTTTTTGAGGAAGGCCTTTGATGCACAAAAGTTTTAAATTTTGTATGGTTCTATATACCTTTTTTTTTTTTTTCATTTGCTATTTGGGCTTTTGGTTTAAGGTCCAAAACACAATGTCTAACACAGCATCCTGAAGATGCTTCTCTATATTTTCTTGTAGAAGTTTTATATTTTTAGCTCTTATATTTGGGTCTGTGATCAATTTTTGGGTTGATTTTTGTCTATGGCATGTAGTAGTAGTCAACTTTCATTCTTTTGCAAATAAGGATCCAGTTTTCCCAGCACTATTTGTTGATGAGACTATTTTTTCCCAATTGAGTGTTCTTTGTCCCCTTCCCAAAAATCAGTTGGCTATGTATGAAAACATTGGTTCCTGAGCTCTCCATTCAACTCCGTTTGTCTATATGTCTGTACTCATGCCATTACCATGCTGTTTTAATTACTGTGGCTTTGTAATAAGTTTTACAATTGGGAAGAGTGCATCCTCAAACTTCATTCTTCTTTTGCAGGACGGCTTTGGCTATTCAGGGTCCGTTACTATACCATATAAATTTGATGCTTAGTGTTTTCATTTCTGCAAAGGAAGTTGTTGGAATTTTTATTGGGATTGCACTCAATCTGTATATTTCTGTTTGAAGTTATTTTATGAATTCAAAAATGAGACAGATTATGTTTTTGAACTAAACCATCCCCATGGGTGTGAGACCCTTTTGATTGGACTATGTCAGTGAGGCATAACTCAGGTTGAGTCTCTGCCTTTTTACTGGATCTGATAGAAACAGAGTCACACAGAGAGACAGACACATAGAGAATGGAAGCCTTCATATTGATCTTGACATGTGAAAGAGAGGACTGCAGGAAAACAGAGAAGCTTTGAGGTATGAGAGAGGTCCCAGATTCTGGAACTAGCAGAGCACAGAGCCACAGAAAGGGGCTCTGGAGGGGCTGGGCCCACAAAGTAGCTTAAGGCTGAAAAGACAAGTCATACACCTGATGAATCACAGCTGAACTTGGGAAGAAAGTGGAGCAGCAGAGGCTGAGAGAGAAGGCATGTTAAGAGAAAATCCCTATGCCTGGTTGCACAGTGCTGAGCCTTGGAAGATGGTAGATTCTGCAGGGGAAGTCAGAGAACCTGGCAAAGATCAGAGGCCATCTTGGCCATTTGGCAGGACCCCAGAATCAACATTGACTTGGTGAGAAAGCATCTCTGATGGCACCTTGATTTGGACATTTCATGATCTTGAAACTGTAAACTTTTACCCTAAATAAAAATCTCATTAAAAAAGCCAATCCATTTTTTTTGGTACTCTGTATCAGCAGCCTTTGACAAATTAAGACAAATTGCTTCTGGTTGACTTGCCAAATTAAAATATTTATTCTTCCAGTCCATGAACACAATATGTCTTTCAATTTATTTAAGTCTTTTTTAAAATTTCTTTTAAGAATGTTTTGTAGTTTTCTCTATAAAACCTTTTATCCTTGGTTAGATTTATTCCTGGATATTTGATTCTTTTAGTTGCTACTGCAAATAGAATCTTTCTTAATTTCTTTAATCGTTCATTACTAGTGTTTAGAAACACTATTGAGGTGGGATTTTTTTTTTGTGGTAATAGTTTGTTGAAGTTTCTTAATAGAAGCTCAACCTGGGTGGAGTCAAGAATCTTCTCATGTCAGGCCAAAGGGGGGTGCAGGAATGACAGGTCAGGAATGAGAGTGATGTTGTATTAGTCAGCCAAAAGGGAGCTAATGCAAAATAGTCAGAAATTCCTTGGCCTAAAAAAGGGTATTTATTTGGGTAGAAGTCCACATTTACCAGGCCATAAAGCATAAGTTACTTCCCTCACCAAAGTCTATTGCCATCTGTTGGAGCAAGATGGCTACCAATGTCTGTGAAGGTTCAGGCTTCCTTGGTTCCTCTCTTCCCTGGACTTGCTTGTCTCTGGGTTCAGCTCCTCTGCTATCTCCACAAGTTCACCTTTAAACTATGAGGAAACAGCTTGTTTCTCTCCCTGGGACCTTCTCTCTTTCCTCATGACCAAGCTTCTCTGTGTGTTCACTTCCTGGTGCTCCAGCATTAAATCTTAGCATCAGAACTACAACATCATAAAACTCCCACTCAAAACTCCAACTCTGTCCTTTGCCATGTCTTTTAGCTTTGAGAACCCACCCACCAAGGGGTGGGGTTCAATGCCTTACTCACATGGTCCAGTCAGTGGCCTATCATAACTTAATCATACCTAGATGAACAGAACAGTTTACAAGCACAATGTAATATCTATTTTTGGAATTCATAATTATATCAAAGTGCCAAACTGCTACAGATGTGACCACAGTCACATGGGAAACCAGCAAGAGTCAAATCTGAGCTAAGAAGGAGAGGCTCTGGGTATCCTGGACAGAACCTCCAAAAGCCATGGGGAGGGCAGCACTGCTCTCCAGATGTGCAGGTGAAAACATGAAGACAGATGAGACAGAAAAGGCAGCATCCTGGAGACCCAAGAACAAGGATGGAAAGGGTCTGGGCCATGAGAAAAAACCATGCCTGTGTCTCAGGCACCCTACCACCATCACTGTCAGACCCTCTGCTGTGCACCCTCATCCTTCTGAGGGCAGGGTCAAATGCTAAAGGCTGTTTGTCAGCAGAGACATTCCTAGAAGGACCTGCCATCTTTCCCTGGAACCCACAAATATATCCTGTGCTCTGGACCAGGTGCATCTGTCTGGTGGGCTAAAACAACTTCCCCTTAGTAGATAAGGGGACTGCTGGGACATTCCCTCCCCTATTGTCATGAGTATATATAAACATCCATTGAAGACAGTCTGACTCTGGTGGGCATGTTTTATGACATCCAGCTCACACCCCCTAGTGTATCTGCCCCTGGCACCGATGGAGTGATGCTCCTTCACTATGGTACACAAATACAAGAAAGGGGAGCTGTGCATAGAACGCCTTCATGTGTTGGCCCGGATTGAGATCAGCTGTGTATGAGGAACCAATGCCCACTAGGGGAACTGACTTTGCTTCTTGTCTTCTGTAAGTGAGTAAAAAATTTATCTATCAGAGACTGTATGAGCTATACTTTGCTCGACATCTATATTGGAGTGGTTTGCTATCTCTTTAGGTGTCTATTCTTCTGACCAACACTGCTGGTCATGACAGAGCTTTCCTTCCATGCACAGCTCTTTGGAGAAGAACCTAGGAGAAGAGAAGGTATCAAGGTGGGAAGATGAGTCATACATGGGCTCCTCCAAACACTAAAAGATCAGGACACCCCAAACCATGAATGGTTGTTGGAATCCTATGATCTTTACATCTAAGAAATAGTTGGGAGGCTGATTCCTCTGCCCACACTGAGAATTCTCCACTATCAGTTCAATTTCCTTTAACATTCTTGCCTTGCTCTGTTAATCAGTTATCTTAGACCTTTGCCACCACCTTATCTCCTACATATATCAGTAAATGTTTCTGAAATATTTCTACAGCATTATCAACCTGGAATTCTTATGATGTTATTTACAACCTTCATGTGCACAATACCTGCCTGCTCCCCTGCACATACACCCTAACCTTTTGCTATGTGAAAAAGAGAATAAAAACCTTGATGGGAGTCAGCTTGTGAGGAGAGCTTCTTCAGCTGTTCTCCCCTTCATGTCTCTCAACCTTTATGTTCAGAGTAATTCTTTTTGCCATCATGGGCTCTGCTGGACAAATCTCTGCAAGACTTTGCAGGACAGATTCCAGCAAGTGGTGATTCCTACGTGATTCAGATGGACAGGTGGTACAATTGGCATGTCAAAGCGTTGAATTTTTTCCAGATAACTCATCATCCTAAGGTAAGGGAACAGCAATGTCTGCTCAGGATACTTGCCTATATGTGAAGAATTCAGTCAGAGGTCTTGTGTATTTCATCATGGGTTCAGGACTCTCTAAAGATCAATAAGTTTTTGTAAAACTATTCAGGAATAATTAAAGGCAGCTAACTATATGGTAAAAGAAATTCAACTATTTGCTTTATTAGAGTTAGTTCAAAATTTCTGCCTATGGTTTCCTGACAGAGGAATGTTAGGCTTAGAATTATGGGAGCAGGTAGGAAAAACTCTAAAAAGAATATGAACAAGGAGAGAAAATTTCCACCTCTACTCTTATAACCTGGAGCCTAGTAAAAACAGCTTTATGCCCACTTTATCCCCTTTCCAGCATACTGCTCCTCCAGAGGAGTACCCACTCAAAAGTTCTATAGTTTTACACAAAGAGGAAGCTCCAGTTCTTTCTCCCTCTCTGCCTCCTTTCCCAGTTCTTCTTAAACAATCCACAACCCCTAAGGAAGAAAAAAATTTTCTCCACCTTCAGTCTTCTTTGAAGATCAGACACATTGCTTTGTTATGGAAAAAATGTTTCAAAGAGGCCCTTGAGGCTTAAGAGTACCACACTTTCCCAGTGGCTCTCCAAAATGGACAGCCATGACATGATTCACATCCTTATTCTATATTCAAAGAATTGAGAAAAAGTGTCAGTGATAATGGCCTCCATTATTCTTTCACCAGAGGTATTTTAGAGGCCATAGCCAACAGCTACCTTATGTGCCCCTGAGACTGGAAATCTTTGGTAAAATGTTAGTCTCTCCCACTCAGTATAGTGTCTGGCAACTAGAATATCAAGAAGGGTGTGCTCAAAAAACAATCTGCCCACCTCCCACACCTCCCACAAGTGTGGGCAGATTGTTTTTTGAGCACACACTTCTTGATATTCTATGCATATATATTTATATATCATTTTGCAAATGTTTGTATGTATTGTGAGAATTTTGATTTTTACTCACAATAAAAATAAATTTAAAAAAATTCATAGAACCATATACAATTTTATTTTATTGCAATTTAATTTTAAAATGCTAATTAAAAAATAAAATAAAATATGATAAAAATTAAAAAAAAAACACAATCTGCAACACAAATTTGCAAATACCTATAGGCATAGACATGTTGCAAGGTACGGGCACTTTTCTAGAACCTCATGTTCAAGCACAACAAGATCAAAGACATTTTCCTCAGTGCTCTAAAGTAGAAATAAGTGGTTGGGGTAAAATTCCTGAATTAAAAGATAAACAGGGCTCCTTCACTACCATCAGACAAGAAGCCTCTGAATCCTATATAGATTTTGTGAATAAATTACAAAATGCAATTACCCATCAAATTGACAACTCAGAAGCAGCAAACACGTTACTTCTCCAATTGAACTATGAAAATACTAGCATCAGTTGTCAAAGAGCCATAGCTAATATTGGCACTACTTCTCAAACAATTGGAGAATATGTCTGTCAAAATGTAGGCTCAGAACTATTTAAATTACAGGCTCCCAAAACCATGCTTACATCTACCCAAACATGTTTAAATGTGGAAAGGATAGCCATTTTAAAAAGGAATGCCCTCAAAATCAGCCCAGAGTTTAACTCCCCACTTCTGACTGTCCTTGGTGTAAGAAAGGAAAACATTGGGCACTTCAATGCTGCTCTATATTTGATAAGGATGGCAATCCTCTGATGGGAAATGGGAAGAGGGGCACCTGCTTCAGTCCCCCAAAAACTCCAGGAGCCGCCCTCATTACCCATCTCCAAGAACTCCAAACAGCAATCAGGTACTTTGGAATCAGGCCACAGGCAAATCTTAGACCTTCTCGCAGTCACCAGTGGCAGTGCCGGACTGAACCTTTTCACTACCATCGAATTGATATTGAAACAACAGGACTCTGTTTACATAGCACTGACGGAGTCTTGGGACAATTTCCTCAAGGATTAGTTGATCTCCTCATAGGAAGGTATAGCCTTTCTATGGCATTAAAATCCTCCTTGGAGTTATAGCCTCTATCAGGGAAAAATAAACATCATGCTACAAGCTTCTAACTTCCATTTAATTCCTGCTGGCACTAAAATTGGACAACTCTTTCTACTTCTTTATCATGTCCAGTAGCCAAAAGGGATAACAGAAAAAAGCAAGAAATTTGATAGCACTGGAGAGAAAGGTATTTATTGGACCACCTCAATACAATTAAAAAAACAAACAAACTCCGTTCTGAATAAAAATACAAAACCAGCCATTCGTTGGTTTAATAGACACAGGAGCTAATATTTCTATTATTTCTCAAAAAGACTGTCCTTCAGATTGGCCAATGGTCCAAACTGCCCTCATGGTGACTGGTGTAGGTGGTCCTCAAAACCCTTTACAAAGTTCTAAAACCCTCCAGTGTATAAGCCCCAATCTACAAATGGCTACATACAAACTTATGTTTTACAGTCCCCATGAATTTGTGGGATCAAGATCTGCTAATGCAATGGAGTCTTGTTCTCAAAACTTCTCCTTTTGTTGTGGCAGATGAAATGAAAAACCCAAGTAGCACTCAGAGAGGTAGAGGAAGAAAGATTTATTACATGCCAGTCCAGAGGAAAGTCAAGTCTTCAAAAAATCTGATCACCCTGTCTTGGTTTTCATGTTTATATAGGGACTCTAAGTGGGAAAATTTCAAATCAAGTGGGCAGGCAGGAGTTACAAAAGCAAAAGGAGTGAGTTTAGCTTATCTTCTTAAAGCAGAGGACTATTAGGGATGAAAAGAGTCATTATCTGTTTAGAGTTGTAAATTCCACTTGAAAGGGCCAGGTAGGGAGTGCTTATCTTCCTAACTATGTGGATTCCAGGGAGAAAAGGGAGGAAGGGAAAAAGGGACAGGGGTTGCTTATATTCCTAAAGCTGTGGGTTTCTGCTGAGGGGGGTTAGGGACATAGCAGTTTCTTTATCATTCCCCTCTTTTATGCTCTTATAGTACTTTATGGGGCATCATCAGCTAACATGTAGTTCCCAAAGGCTGATATTTAACATGAGTCATTACTTGAGGTTTTAAGGCATTTAGGCAGGAAGTGATATATTGTGTTAGATACTGTAGAATGCATGGCCCAAAAGTTAAGAGGAAGAAGGCTAAGGCTATTACTGGCATGAATGACAAAATCCAGGGAAGGAGATACTGGAAGTAGTTTCTGTTGGCAGATGCCTGGTATACATGGCTTAAGCGGTCTTTGGCTCATTCTTTTAGTACGCCTCCTTGTCCCTAATTATACCTGAGGAATTTGCATAGAAACAGCATTCTTCCCCCAGAGCTTGGTGGATTCCCCCTGAACCTTTGGTGAGCAAGTCTAATCCTCACCTGTTTTGTAAAACTACTGATGCCAAAAAGTCTATCTGGTCTTGCAACCCATTGAGAGCCCACAATATTTCTTTGAGGTCATTTGATGTTTCCTGTCACAGGGTTTGTAAGCCCTCCTGATCAAATGTGAGTGAGATCCTTGCTATTGCTGTGCTCCTGACTACTATTCATAAGAGTTATGGAATTGCCTGTGTTGCTCATTTGGCTCAGGAGAGCTTTCCAGGCAAACCTTCTCCATACACTGAGAACAATGGTACTGACCAAACCAGGTAACAGATGTCCTGGCCAGCCTGGGGTAGGCACTGGTAGGCTTTGGTGCCACAGAAGCAGATGGTGGAGTTTGTGAGCATCAGTCTGGCTCATTGAGTGGGTAGGTGGTGTTACTGTTAACCCTTCCAAGAGCAAGTATGGTTGAAGACCTGGTAGTTATGTTTTTAGAGTTAACCAGTTTTCCCAGAGGTTCAGTTATGCAGACTGGGAGGGACCTGATCCCCACCACAGAGTTGTTATGGGTCAGGAGGGTTACCTTCCATGGTACAGGTACAGGGAAGACGGTTAGACTTGAGGAAGTGCATAGCCAGCAGGATGCAGCTATGTCGGGCCGGGATTCATTTAGGAGTTGGTGGAATTTTGAACCTGGTTCAAAAGGGCATTGTTAGGGGTTGTTCTAACTTTGACTTTTAGTGTCTGGGCAGCTTTACTGATATTTTTTACTGGAGTTTCCTCTGGGGGTTGGGTTACCGGGATCAGTTGGACTAGCATGAGTTCCCTGGGTCCGGCCCTGCTGGGTCATATATTACAATTCCTAGTTTTAGTCCTGTTTGGGCCTTTAAAAAGGTGTTTTCTGATCCAGTGGTTATGTTTAATAAGGCAAGTTTTATGGGGTCACAAGTTTCTATGCCAAACCTGCCAGGATGGTGATTTTCTATAGGAGATATGGAGAAGTCTGCGGAACCACTTTCCAGGGAGCAGTGGCAACTACAAGCAAGCTCCAAGAGTGGCAGAATCCTCCACTCTTTTGGGGCTCTTGGCAGAGGTATTTGTCATAACTCCCATAGTTCTGGCCCCTACACCCTCTCATGGGTGCAGGTATGGGGGTGTGGGGGTATGGGGCAACTAGAAAAGTATAAGGAGAGTGATCTTGGATTGCCCTGCAAATATCAAATATTACAGAGGCTGAAGTTGCACCTGCTGAGCATGGGACTGAAGCTTTCAGTACAGAATGTTTGCCCCAGCTTTGACTAACTTGCAGCTGCCATAGATTTTGGGGGTGGGTATTGTTTCCTAGGGAGGGGGCAAGGAAAAAAATGATAAGCAAGTCAAGGCACTGTAACATCCTATTATACACCAATAAGCTGTTGTAATTAAAACTCTATTCACTATAGTCCAGTATGCAGGGGACACAGCAGCAAGTCCAACTCCAAATACCAAGGCGCATAGGCCATATAAGCACAGGATCCACCAGGATCAGGGGTCCGTTCAGCAGGAATTTCACAAGGTTGGTGTTTGGGGATCCTGCATGACTCACACTCTCAAAGGGTGACCTGGTATGGGTTGGGCTGACCAGCTGTCCTTTTCTTTATCAGGATGTACCTTGACCCTGGAATGATGGCTCCAAGGGATGATGCCTGCTACTTTAAGAGCAGTATGAGTTACAAGGATCACAGTATGTGGGCTTGTCCAGGAAGGCTGAAAGTGTTCTTTTTCTCAGTCTTTGACCCAGACTAGGTCCCCTGGCTAGTGGGGGTGCACTGGGTGTCCAAGGGGATGAGGTTCTGGGACAAGACAGTTTCATGTATTTGGGCTAGAGTTTTCCACAGCTGCTAGAGAATGGACTATTGGCTAGCCTGTCACAGAAGTTTGAGATTTCCTTTGAAAGCTCAGAAAATTAGGGTGGCTGCCCAGATAGAATTTCAAAGGGTGAATATCCTGTGGGTCCTGGGGTTCACCTAATTCAGAGAAGGGTTAAGGGAAGTAAGTCTACCCAGGGGAGAACAGTTTCTTGGCAGAATTTGGCTAGGGTGGCTTTGAGGGATCGATTCATGTGTTCAACTTTACCTGAACCCTGGGGCCTGTAAGCAGTATGGAGTTTACACTTGATTCCTAACATTTTCATCAGCTATTGGACTATGGCAGCCATGAAGGCCAGGCCATTGTCACTTCCAGTAGACAGTGGCAGCCTATGTTGGGGAATGATTTCTATAATTAAAGCCTTAGTCACTTCTCTTGCCTTTTCGGTGTGAGTGGGGAAAGCTTCGACCCAGCCTGAAAAGCTGCATATCACTACTAACAGATATTTGTACCCCAAACTTGCTTTCACTTCTGTGAACTCTTCTGTGAGATCTTCAAAGGGGGCTGTCCTCATGTGCTGGACACCTGCTGGAGCATGGGAGCCCTGCAGAGGATTGTTTTTGGCACAAACTTGGAACTGGCTGCTGATTGTGGCACAGAGAGAAGTTAGCCAGGCTATGTAGTAGTATCTCCCAAGTAAGACTTCTAGCACAGTTTTGCCTAGGTGGGTGGGTTGGTGGTATTGCTGGATAAGGGCATGAGTGGCTCCTTTTGTGACAAAAATCCAGTCATCAGGGAGCAGTCAAGTTCCTTTGGGGCTTCAGCTTCCCCTTCTCTCTTGGCCTGTTCCTGTTCCTCCCAGGCATAGCTTAGTTGACTAGTCTCTTGTCCTAAGATAGACAGCTGCGGTGTTGACTCTGGTACTCATATTCTGTGGGTTCCTTCAGCCCCTTGCTGAGATGCTTTATCAGCTAGCCTGGTTCCTTGAATGACTCCTTTATGATGTCCCCAGCAGTGGATGATGGTGACTTTGCCTGGTTTCCAGATTGCTTCTAACAGTTGGAGGAATTCTTCTGTTTTTTATTTCCTTTCCCCCTGCAGTCAGGAGACCTCTTTCTTTATAAATTGCCCCATGGATATGAACAATAGTGAATGCACACTTAGAGTCAGTGTGAATGTTTACTGCTTGCTTGGCAGCTAGCTGCAGGGCTCAGACAAGTTTCCAGGGTTCTGCTTTTTGTGTGGACTATCCCTGGGGAAGACATGTCACTTCCACCACCCATTCGGTAGTGGTGACTGCATATCCAGCAAGATTTTCACCATTTTTAACAAAACTGCTCCCATCTGTAAATAGTGTTTGAACTGCAGGAGTGGTTTGTCTTGGATTTTGGGGTGACTGGCATAATCTTCCTTGGTCACTTCAACACAATCATGCTTAGGAACACTTTCCTTGTCCTGCAAAAAAAGTGGCAGGGTTTAGACTATGCACTGTTTCCATTGTCATTCTGGGGTTTTCACAGAGTAAACTTTGGTAATGTGTGAGCCAGGCATTCAATATCCACCGATGCCCATGTGTGTTCATTAGGGCAGTGACTGCGTGTGGCACCATAACATGAATAGCCTGTCCGAGTGTTAATTTGTCAGCTTCTTTGACAAGGGTTAATGTTGCTGCCAGGGCTTTCAGGCAGAGCAGCCACCCTGCAGCCACGGGGTCCAGTTGCTTGGACAGGTAAATGATGGGTCTTTGCCAGGGCCAACTGTTTGTGTGAGGACCCCCAATGCTACTTTGTTCTTTTCATGCACAAATGGTTTAAAGTTTCGAGTTACATCCTGCAGTCAGGGGCTTGGCCAAGTTGTCTTTTGATGTTTTGAAAGGTCCTCTGTTGAGCTTCTCCCCAGGCAAGGGACTCTTTTTCTGGACCCATCAGAACTTCATAAAGGGGTTAGGCCATGGCTGAAAACCTGGGAATCCAGGCGTGGCTGAACCCAGTATCCCTGAGGAACTCATGAAGCTTTCTTTTTGTTGTGGGGGAAGGGATTGTGCAGATCACTCCCTTTCATTCTGATCTGAGCTTCCAGTGCCCTTGTGTGATGCTGAAACCCAGGTACTTGACAAGTTTTTTACAGATCTGGGCTTTTCTCAAAGACTCTTTGAACACAGTCTGTGTTAGAAGTTGTAAAAGAGTCTGGGTCCCACTCCAGCAGCCCTCTGGGAAGTAGGACATCACCTACATATTTCAAAAGTGCACACATGCAGTCCTCCCAGGGGTTGGTGGCTAGGACTACTGCCAAGTCTTCCTCAAAAAGAGTAGGGGAGGTTTTAAAGCCTTGCAGGTGCCAGGTCCAGGTTAGCCGAGTTTTCTGCTGGTTTCTGAGATCTTCCTACTCAAAGGCAAATGTAGGCTGGCTCGGGGTGGGGGAGGGGGGCAGCCACAGGCAGAAGAAGGTGTCTTTTAGGTCCAAGCAAGTGAACCAGGGGGCATCAGGTGGCAGCTGTCCTCCAAAGTATATGGGTTGGGAAAAACCTGATGTAAGGTGAGAGTGGCTTTATTGATGTCTTGTAAATCCTACACTGGTCGATATCCTGTCCCATCTGGCTTCTTTACTGGTAATAATGGGGTGTTCCAGGGTGACTGGCACTCAATCAGGATTCCTTCTTTTCTCAGGTGATCTATGTGTTTGACCATGCCCATTTGCACTTCATGCAGGATCAGACACTGACTCTGCTGGACCACGATGACTCCAGGCTTCAGGTTGATGATGATGGATGCATGGTTCCATGCCATTCCTGGTGGGCTTTTTTTCTGCCTAAACCTGGGGGAAAAGTTCCAGCAGTTTTTCCAGTTTCAGACTGGAAGTTTCTTCCACATGAAGTCTCCATTCCTTGCTTCAGGCTATGATAATGAGGAGAGTGAGGTCAGTCTGGAGGTTAAGCTTGCAGGCCCTTCAGGTTTGAAGGTATTCTGTGCTCCCTGTTTGGTTAAGGGGTCCCTACCAAGTATGGGAACTGGACATTCAGGCAGGTAAAGAAATTCATGAGTCATTTCGTGGCCACCAAGCTGGCAAGTTCATACCTCACAAAAAGGTTATTGGCTTGACTGGTCCCCAGTTGCTCCTATGATAATAGTGGTTTTTCCACTAAAGGTGGTGACAGGGATTGTGATAATAGGATATTAAGTGCTAGTGTCCACCATGAAAGTCATTGACTGGCCCCCAACTTGTAGTTTGACCTTTGACTTTTGGGGCCAAGTTCAAGAGAGCCCAGTTGCCCCTATTCAGGGCTGAGCCCTACTAGCCCGATCAGATAGTCTTGGTGCTCAGTTTGGTATTTCCCTTTAGGGATGTTCCCTCTATGTGCCTGAGTCTTTTGGTGGCACTTATATTTCCAGTGTCCACTTTCTTTTCAGTAGGCACATTGATCTCTGGACAGCAGCATCCTTCAGGTGCTTGTCCCCCCTTTTGATGTGGCCCTTCACATCTGGTATGTTCAGAATTTCCCAAGGCTGTTGTCAGTATGGAGACTTGATGTTTTATTTGTTTCTTGGCCTCTCATTCAGTGGCTTGGTCTCAATTCATGAATACTTTGTTGGCAACTTCAAGGAGTTGAAAGATATTCATCCCCATGAACCCTTCTAATTTTGGGAACTATCTTTTAATGTCCATTGTTGCTTGTGAAACAAAGCTGGCATTCACCATAGTCTGGTTTTCCAGAGCTTCTGGGTCAAAAGGGATGTAGATTCTGAAGGCCTCACAAAATTGTTCATAGAAATCTCCTGGAGATTCATTGGATTTTGTGTGACTAAAATCATCTTTGTCATGTTTGTGGATCATTTTGCCCCTTCTGGGATCCCTTGAAGGAAAACTTCCCAGTATTGCTGGAGTGCAGCCCATCCCTGATCATTGTTGTAGTCCCAGTTTGGTTGGGCCTCTGGTGCCACTTCTCATGTCCAATCTTCCGGGTTTAAGATACCAGTAGGGGCCTGCTCCTGCAACCACTTCTGGGCTTTCATTTGTATCCATCCTCTCTCCTCCGTATTAAACAATGTCAGGAGGAGTTGGTGGCAATCATCCCAAGAAAGATGATGGGTTTGGAAAATGGATTCCATGAGATCAATAAGGCCCTGGGGCTTTTCCGAGTAGGATGGGGTGTGGTGCTTACAGTTTAAGAGGTCTGTAGTTGTGAAGGGCTGGTAGTACAAAACAGGCCTCTCAGGTCAAATGGTCCCATCCTCTCTGATCTTGGCTGGACCCTGTGTTTCATGGAGGGGCATCTGTAATGTGGGTTGCACCAACCAGAGCCTCCTGGCTATTGAGGTTCTAGGGCTTTCCTCAGAGGGGGTCGATGTTCCTAGAGGGACCAAATGTGGGGGTGTTTCTGGGAGATTTGCCTGTACTCCCAGGCTAGGAGGAGTGATCAAAGCTGGGGGTGTTTCTGGGAGATCTGCCTGCACTCCTGGGCCAGGAGGAGAGGCTAGAGGAGCTGGAGTGTATGGCAGTGATGGTTGGGGAGTTGGGCCCTCTTCTGTGGAACCCTGATCAATGACAGTATTCCTGAGTCCCATTCCCTGTGCAACCAAGACCCTGTTCTGTCCCTTTATTCCAACACACAATTGAACCCAAGTGGGCAGCATCTGGGATATCTCTAACCAAGAGTCAATGTAGGGAAACTGATTGGGGTGGCCAGTAGTTCCTGTGACAACCAGCCACACTGCACAGACCCTGGCTATATCCAGGGTCCCTTCTGAGGGCCAGTCTATGTTGAAAGTGGGCCACTCTACTTTATAAAAGGTGTGGAGGGTGCTGTGTTTCATCCAGATAGCCATAATCTCTGGAAAAGCCCTTCTTGAAATTCTTGAGCATGCAGTTTAAGATGACAAGTTTTGATTGTGATGAGCCCATATCCTGTGTCAGTGGCTCAAGATAGCTATAGCAAAGGGGTTGCCCCTTCTGAGGCCACTCAGATGCCTGCCTGTCTGTGTCTCTTGCAAGAACCTCAGCTCATCTTAGCTAAGGTGCTCAGGAAGAGTTTGGGTGGGATATTATGCCATATGTTGTAGCCACATGATCTTGGCAAAATTAATGTCATCCTCCAACCCATGGTTCCCCTTCAATTAGGCCTTCCCAATCCCACAGTAATTTCTAAAGATTGGCCTTTGTTAGTCATAGATTAAAAAGACTGCTTCTTCACCATCCCTCTTGCAGAAACAAAGAAAAATTTGCTTTCTCCCTTCTGGCCATTAACAATGAGGAGCCTTTAACTAGATACCAATGGAAAGTTTTACCTCAAGGAATGCTTAACAGCCCCACCATGTGTCAACATTATTTATCTCCAGCTTACATCTACCTGCACTGCTTTTCCACAAGTGCTTATTTATCATTACATGGATTATATCCTAGGCAGCCCCTTGCTCTTAACTAAAGTTTACAAAAATTTAAAAAATATGCTTACTCATGCCAGCCTTCAAATAGCTCTTGATAAGTTCAACAACCCAGCCCTGGAAATACCTAGCAACTGATAAACCATGCCATTCAAAAGAAAGAACTAAAGTGCAGAGATCCCCAGTTTCCCATTAAGTTATTTCTCTTTCCCACTGCCTTAACTTCCATGGGATAGTTAGGACAATTACTTCCACAATTAAGATACTTAGAATGGACTTTTTCCTAAAAAAAAAAAAAAAAAAACTACCACTCTATGTGTTCATAATCCAGCCCAAATCCTATTCAAGGGTCATCTGAGATGCCAACAGTTAACCAGCTTCGATCCAGATATCATTCATATTTGCTTATCAGAAGAGCATTTTCAACAAGCCCTTTTTACCTCTATAGAACTTAAAGCCACTTTGGCAGCCTTTTGGGGACAAATTAAGTTTTCTCTACCCTCTCATAAATTGCTTCAGCAACTCCCCATCTTAAATCTCAAACCCCCTCATGTCATTACCCCAGGTCCTCTTCCTAATGCAATTAACATTTTTCTCGATGGCTCAGGAAAAACTTCTAAAGCCAGCATCACTTGGAATGTACAATCTAAGTGGTCACATGCAGTTACTAAAAATCATAGATCTACCCAAAGAGCTGAACTAGCCATTGTCATTATGACATTAAACAATTCCCTTCTCAGCCTATTAATATTATTTGCAATTCTTGTTATGTAGTTTATACCCTCCAAAACTTAGAGCAAGCACTCATGAAGCCTTTGTCAGACCAATAATTATATTCCCTTTTTATAGCCTTGCAGTCCTTACTTGATAAACACAAGCACCCCATTTTTGTCACCCATATACGCTCCCACACAGGGCTACCAGGCCCCCTAACAGAAGGAAATCTATGAGCAGACACTCTAGTGGGAGCAACCTTAGCCTTCCAACAAGTTCACATTTCTCATGACTTTTATCATGAAAATGTAAAATATTTAGTAAAACAATTTGATATTACTCTCTCAAGCCAAACAAATCATACAAGCATATCCTGATTGTCAACGTTATACCAACCCCAGGGGCCTTCTACCTAATCAATTCTGGCAAACTGATGTTACCCATTATCCTCCTTTCAGCACCCTCCATTATTTACATGTATCCTATGACACATTCTCAGGTTTTATTCATGCTACCCTCTTATCAGGAGAAAGTATTAAACATATTCGATCCAACTTTCTATAAGCAATTAGTCACTTGGGAAAACCCCACACCTTAAAAACAGATAATGGTCCTGACTAAACTTCCTTAACTTCCAAAGCCTTTACACAACAATGGAATATTAGCCACAATACTGGTAGCCCATATAATCCTACAGGACAAGTCTTTATAGAAAGAACTCATCAAACCCTAAAAAACCTTATTAAAAAACAAAAAGGGGAGATTATAGAAGCTGTTCCTAGAAATATAGCCTTAGCACTATATAGTTTAAATTTCTAAAACTGTGACAAAGATGCTCTTGCAGCATCTTAGAAATATTTTTCCTCTCATCAAAAGGATCCTCAAACCAGAACAAAATTTCTCTATAAGGATACGTTAGGAGATGTAGCCTTGAAAGGACCTTATGAACTCATAACATGGGTGAGAAGGTATACTTGTCTGCATACTCCTACAGGCCCCCAGTGACTGCCAGGTAAAAACATGAAGCTATACCACAACCTGGAAGAACCTGACTCCACAGATGAAAAAGATTACAATGGAAGAACAGAGAAACCCCAAGAACGAGCCCTGCTGCAACAATGTCCAAGCTCAAGGAGTAACATGGGTGAGACTTAAATATTAGATCAAAAGGCTGCTAAAATAATTTCTTGTACTGGGGCTCCACCCACTCATGAAAATAGATTCATAGCATACTTTAGTCATAGTAGCTTCCAACTCTGCCCGAGTACTGAAATTTCTACATTGCTTTCTCCTTTTCAAACACCTTCTTCCACTCTCCTCAGATCAACCTCACCACTTTTGGGCTCACATCCTTAACCCCCTGATTTTTAATTTAGTCACTTGGTGGGACCCTGAACCCAAGTTCTACTCCAATAACACCTGGAATGGAGGAAATTGAATCCTTCCTTCTGGTCCCCTCACAGAGGGCATTGATTGCCTACCCATCAATTATTCTATTAAGTTCTTATCCAATTTACTCCAATTATGCTTCTCATCTGCCCCTCACGCTGTGTGCCTTCAAGTTATGCCTCAATTTTAATTATAGTATTCCCCAAAATCCAATTCATAACCTCTTATTTATTTATTTATTTTTATTTTTTATGGGTAAATATCAAAATTCTCACAATACATACAAACTTTTGCAAAATGATATATAAATATATATGCATATATGTGTATTTGCTTACAAAAATGTTATATATATACATATATTTTAAGAGGTGCTTAGATTACCCAAAATATTTCACGGAAACCTCACCTTCATTAGAGCTATCGCAATGAACTCTTCCTCATTCTCTCACATCCACTATGATCCTCTCCTGTAAGCCATTGCTACCAAGATCCTACTTAGAACCCTAACTGCCTTGACATTGCCTGGCTCTCCTGTCAATCTCTCCTTCCTCATAATAGCCCCCTATTATTTAATATCACTATCTTTGACTGGGGTCTGCAAGGACACTTTTCTAGCAAAAATCTTACTCTTAATTTCTCCAATCCCTCCAACTTTAGTATTAAATGGGGCAATGGAGGTCCTCAGGCCCTAATCTCCACATGCAAATTATGAATTCTTCAAGATCATTATTCAGTCCATGGCATTTAAAAACCTGGTGCCTTGTGTTGGAGGCAGCCAGAAAAATGTAAAGCTAAAATGGCCGACCGACAACAAATAACAGCCTGATCCTATATTTAGCCTTTAAAGAAGCAGCTCACCCTGTTCCCGCGCCCGCGAAACCTTCCCGCCTTCGACAGATAACAAACCCTCCCTAACAACCAACTGTGCCCAATCCCCACCTGCCACGTACTTCCTCTCTTTTCTTGCCCTGCCTCCTGCTCCACCCCTTACCTAGCTTATAAAAAGTTTGTGCACTTGCTCAATAAAGATCCCCCCCCTGCATACTCACCTCGTCTCCGCAATAATTCTTTCCCTCGCCGTCAAGGCCCCCAGGAACGCCTACTACCTCCCGGTGCTCCCCCCTCATCCTGCCCGACAACAACTGGCACCCAACGTGGGGCTCGATCGTCTGCCGCTGGCCGGTAACCTCCGCGAACGGGTAAGGATTACGTCTGCCTTGTTCTATAACTTGGCAGGCCCCTATTCCCTTCGGTACCTCTCTCTCTCTAACTCGGCTTCTTTGCCCCCAGGGTACCCCCTCCCTCTTCCTCCTTATGAGCTTTAGTCACTTTGTCCCCTGGTTCCCTCTCTTCTTCCTCCTTCCATTTATCTTGCTGTTTTCTCTTAGCATCCTCTACCATTTCTGTCCCCAACTCTCTTCTTCCCTTATTTCACCGATTGTTCTCTCCTCTTCCTCCTCTCTCTCGTTATTCTTTGTGTTCTAATCTTGTCCCTAGGCCATGGGAGCCTCCTCTTCTCGCCAAGCCCCTCAGGTTAGGGCTCTCACCAGCCTCCTCACATGCCACCAGTGCAAGGTCTCAGCAAAGCAACTTCAAAGTTACTGGGACCTCCTTCTCCCCTTCAACCCCTGGCTTCTCACATCTAATCTTTGGGATCCTGATACCTACCACTTGCTTGTCGACAGAATAACTTCTGCCACGGAGCATGAGAATAAATGCTTCCCCCCAGGCCTCGTTCCTACGCTTATTACCATTCGCTCCTGCCTACTCGGCGCTAAGCCTCTAGAGATCTCCCTTTCAGAGCCCTCCTCTTCTGAGGAAGACTGTGAGAACTCTAACGCTCTAGTCTTCCTGCTTAACAACCTTTTGGAAGACTCCGATACTGCTTCCAAACCCCTAACAAAACCCACTAACAACCACGCTCAAAATGGCGCACTTCCGCCTTCTTCACCGCCTGAAAAGCGGAACCTTCTATATCCGGAACTCCCCTCCTCCATTGAGGGCGGAGCTATACTTCCCCCTAGCCCTGCCAGTCACCCAGTCACCACACCACTTCCTACCAAACCTCCTGACCCCCTGCTCCCCCACTCGCTCTGTTACACCCCCCACCCCTTTCTCTTCCCAGCGGCCTTGGTACCTCTGCCCCCACCGCTCCCTATCCGTTTTCAACCTCGGCTCTCAATGTCAACAACATGATCTCCCCAGAGGCTGCTGCGGCTGTCCTGCGGCAGCCCCCACCGTCTTCCCTACACCCGCAACAATGTTACACCTGTCGCTCAGGAATATTTTCTCTGACAGTGCATATGCCTGTCAGGTCTGCAAAGTAATAGCATTCAGTACATTCTTTCCCTCAGACTCGGCCCTTGATTGCAGCTTGGCACACCTACAACAACTAACTGAAAAACGTGTGCAACCATGGTTTATCACTCACATCCGCAGTCACACTGGCCTATTCGGCCCACTTGCAGAAGGCAACGCGTTAATTGATTCGGCAGTATCCACACTAACGCTTGCTGTACACAACCAAGACCTAATCACCCAGGCACGGAGTCTACACTCCAGATTCCATTTTTCAGCATCCAGTCTAAAACATTTATTTCTGGACCTGACCACAGACCTCTGCAAACATCTAGTGCGCAGCTGTCGACGCTGTGCCCCCTTTTTACCTCTTGGGCCCTTACAACCCCAGGGTGTCAACCCTAGAGGTTTAAAACCCAACTCGCGCTGGCAAATGGACGTCACTCATGTCCCATCCTTTGGTCGACAGAAATATGTACATGTTGTTAAAGAAACTTACTCCAGCCTAGTCAGCACTATTGCCCTCCCTGGTGAGCACGCACGTCACTGCATCCAAGCCCTAAGGTGGGCTATCCTCCTTATGGGAGTGCCCTGGGATCTTAAAACTGACAATGGGCCTGCTTACCATAGCTCTTCATTTCAGGCCTTTCTCAAACTTTACAATATCACACACCATTTTGGCATCCCCTACAATCCACAAGGACAAGCCATCGTAGAAAAAACTAACCATCACTTAAAGACCTTAATACTTAAAGAGAGGGAAGAACACCCCCACCACACACCGGAAGAGATCCTTACTACATTTCTAGTGAAACTCAATTTACTCACATTCAATAAAAATGGACTGTCCCCCATGCATAAACACTGGTGTGCGTCCTCACTTTCCACCCCACTACCACTGGTATATTGGAAAGATCCTGAAGCCAACAAGTGGCAAGGACCTCACCCCCTCCTGTGCCAAGGTAGAGGTTTTGCTTGTGTTTTCCCAGACGATGCTCCCCAGCCCATCTGGATCCCGGGACGAAACATCCGACCCGCCACCGCAGACCAAGCGTCTAACGAGAAGGGAACGCCAACAGCTGAGGCACCTAACCTGCCAGATGACGCGTGTTATACTAAACAACCCAACTCCCCCAACAGAAGAACAACTACTCCTCAATTTCTATCGCCGAGTCCGAGCACAGATTCCCCTCCAGCCTAACAAGCCCATCAACCTGGTAGCCCTACTAATCCTCCTTCTTTCCGCAGCCACAGCACCTGTCCTCTCTAACTCGTCTCCCCAAACCTTCAATTGGACAGTCAAAGTTGTGGCCGAGGAGAAAATTTTGATGTACAACGTCACTGCCCAGGCCCCATCCTTTGAAGTGCAGGTTTGTCGCCTTGTACACCACTCTCGCAGGCCCTTGTGCCATTATAAAGATGGCGACCATTTATTCCTCCCTACGGGCTACAGAGTCTCTGGTTTTTACATCTGCCCTTTTTCCACCAGAGGCTGCCAGGACACCACGCACTTCTATTGCCCCTCCTGGGGCTGCGAAACCATGGCCTACGGCTGGAGCGCTGCTCCAAATCGGGACTCCTACCTTACCATCAAAATTGCAAATAGCACCCGATGGGATGTGATTGTCTTCACTGTTAAAGACCCTTCCAACACTGCCTGGCTAGAGGGCCGTACATTCGGCCTTCGGCTATACATGGAAGGCTATGATTATGGCGGCCTGTTCATAATACAAAAGAGGGCCACCACCCCCGCTGTTCCAATTTCCGTTGGCCCCAACCCAATCCTCAACCCTCCCTCTATTCATGCACTCCCTAGCAATCAGTCTTCTAACTCCAGCACCGCCCCTCCTACCCCATCTCTTCCCTTACGAATCCACAACCTGCTTCTGTCCTTAGTTAATGCCTCCTTTTCCACTCTTAATTCCTCCAATCCCAACCTTACCGCTAGCTGTTGGCTATGCCTCTCCTCTTTAATGCCTTACTACGAGGCTATAGCCACTAACGCCTCCTATCAAAGCTCCTCAGAAGACGCTCCTGCATCTTGCAACTGGAACCAAACCCAAAAAGGACTAACAATCCAGTCTGTCTCTCAGAGCAGGCTCTGTATCACTAAAATCGGAGGCACCGTTATTCCTTCCATGAAAACCCTCTGCAACCATACAACTACCCCTAACATGACCACAAAATTTTTCTTACCCAACAATAACACACAATGGATCTGTTCCTCCACAGGCCTTACCCCATGCCTTAATGTTCGCACCCTCAACTCCACCAACGAAACCTGTGTGCTTGCTGTTCTGCTCCCCCGCATTATCTACCATACCAATAACCAATTTTTTGATTCCTGGCAGCGTCATCTCCTACCAACCTACATACAAAAAAGGGAACCTATCACTGTCATTACAATTGCCACACTTTTAGGTCTTGCAGGAGCCGGCACCGGAATTGCAGCCCTAACCTTACACAATAATGCCCTTTCCTCTCTCAGGTCAGCCGTCGACAAAGATATCGCCCCTCTCGAAACAGCCATTAACCACCTACAAAAATCTCTTACATCACTCTCTGAAGTAGTCCTTCAAAACCGCAGAGGGCTAGACCTCCTCTTTCTCAAAGAAGGAGGCCTCTGTGCTGCCCTGGGTGAAGAATGCTGTTTCTATGCTAATCACTCGGGCCTCATCCAAGACAATTTAGCCCAAGTAAGAGCCGGTCTAGAAAAACGTAAAAAGGAGAGAGAAGCCCAGGGGGGAGGTCTCTCCTGGGGATTCCAAGGATTCCTCCCCTACATTCTCCCTATTTTAGGCCCCCTAATCATTCCCTCGTTGCACTGGCAGTCAGACCATGGGCCATCAAAAGGATCGTTCAACTCGCAAAAGATCAAGATAATGCCATTTTCACCTCATTTGTACAGGTCCACTACCAGCGGCTCGCCACCGCCGAGGAACCCCCCCACACCCGTTCCTCCCGCAGCACCCTCCCTTCGTCCTCCCGGCCCTCCTCCTCCCATTCTCCCCACAGGAGTTCTGCGCCGCCTCTTACCTCGGCTCCTCCTGCTGCCCTCGCCCTCAAGCAAATCCAGCTCTAAACACCAGCCCACAACGCCGTCCACTCCTGCTTCCTCCAGTCCGAGACCTCGCCTCCAAAACTTCGTTCGCCCTAAGCCCCACCGCTATAGCCGTGGCTCTCCAAAACTAAGCAGCCACTCGCCTGTTCCATCACCCTTAGTCCGGGCTCCTTTCCAAAGCTACTAACTCATAATAAGGTAAGGCAGGCTAAAGTCTGGCCAACAAACATAACCGCGTTGTTTCTGCCCTTCATAGTAACGGCGCCCTCCAACCCTCCCCGCCTTTAAGCAGCTGAGTGCGAGGCAAAGCACTGCAAGAGATGGTTAAAAGTGAGTACAACCTAACTGTTCTCTGAGAAGCATGCCTCATTAGCACAAGGGCTCGTTCTAACTGAGGAAAATGCTCAATAAAACATTGGGCTGGCTAGCCAATGATGGGCAACTGGACTGACCCATCAAACAACCTAAGACAGGGACATGGCCTTCTGCTGCCATGCTTCCCAATGATGGGTAAGACTGATAGGGTACAGCCCCGACCTAAGACAGGCACAGACCCTCCTTCACAAATAGCACATTTGCAGATATGAGCACCCTTCCACACTGAGGCCTCTACTTCCCTCAGCTAGCTATACAATATAAGGCTCAAATAAAACAAAAAGGAGGAGATGTTGGAGGCAGCCAGAAAAATGTAAAGCTAAAATGGCTGACCGACAACAAATAACAGCCTGATTCTATATTTAGCCTTTAAAGAAGCAGCTCATCCTGTTCCCGCGCCCGCGAAACTTTCCCGCGCCCGCGAAACCTTCCCGCCTTCGACAGATAACAAACCCTCCCTAACAACCAACTGTGCCCAATCCCCGCCTGCCAAGTACTTCCTCTCTTTTCTTGCCCTGCCTCCTGCTCCACCCCTTACCTAGCTTATAAAAAGGTTGTGCACTTGCTCAATAAAGATCCCCCCCTGCATACTCACCTCGTCTCCGCAATAATTCTTTCCCTCGCCGTCAAGGCCCCCGGGAACGCCTACTACCTCCCGGCACTCCCCCCTCATCCTGCCCGACAACAGCCTTGGACTGCCTTTCTTTCTGATCTGTACCTCCCACCCTTTTATGCTTCTTCTAGCCCCTTCTCCTTTTAACAACTTCTCTAATCATATATTTAATCTTGCCATTCCCCCTGGAGCTTATTTTACTTCCTTCATGTCCCATGATAAAAAATCACCAACTAAATATCACTTCCCTATTTTTATGTAAAAGACAAGCACAGGCTCAGCTCCCAGTTAATTTATTTCATCCCTGGGAAGGATCCTCAGGGATAGCCCAACTCAACAAAACCCTTTCACTGCTTAGTCCTAAAAGATTCATTGGTATGCTTATTACTTTCATTATTTCAGCCATTATCATAGTTGCCATTGCCACCACCATGGTGACCGCCTTAACAAAACCTGTTCAAACTGCTCATGCTGTTAATCAACTAATGACCAATGTCACCAATGAACTTTTTTTTAAAATTTATTTTTATTATGGGTAAAAATCAAAATTCTCACAATACATACAAACATTTGCAAAATGATATATAAATATATATGCATATATGTGTATTTGCTTACAAAAATGTTATTTATATATATATATATATATATATATATATATACATATATTTTAAGAGGTGCTTAGATTACCCAAAATATTATACGGAACCCACTGGGATTCCCATGTTGCCCACCAAGGAACTTTTAACTCATACTCATATTGATAATAATATTCATACCATCATTATGTTTTAGAAGCTGCTATCCTCTGGATAGGTGAAAAACAAGCTCTGCTTACCAGAGAAGATTTGCAGTTAGATTGGGAACATGTTAAAACTTGTGTCACCCATTTGCCTTGGAATAGCTACCAACTTTCTTTGGAACAAGTTAAAACTCACCTTCAAGGAGCCTTCTCCTCCCATTTACAGGGAGAAGTACTGGCTTTCCAACAACACCTGGAACATCAACTATCTCTAATAAAAATCCTACTTAGCAAAAATGTGTTTCAAACACTTAATGAAAATTTATAGTGCTTAAATGCCTGAAATTGGCTTCATGGCCTAAACATAAGAATTTTGATAATATCTCTCATTGGAATAATCATGCTTCTTGTTTTATTATCAATTCTTAGGTTAATCTGCCAGGCCCTTTCTTGAGCTCATTGCGCTGAACAAAAAATCATCACTCTGGCCACTGCTTCATCTCTCTTACCTCCCACATCCAGAAATCAAGAAAAAAGAAACAAAACGGGGTGGGGAGAGTTGGGGGCCCTTTGGTTAAAAACATCTTTCCATTAATTTTTTATCTCAAGTTCTCCTTTCCCTGTTTCTCACCTGCCTACCTGTTTGCCTGACTCTGTGACCCCTTTTTCTTCCTGCACATTTTTTTCTGGTTACTGCCCTTCCAGGTGTTCCTATAATAACCTGGAGGTGTCCTGTACATTTTTCACTCATAGAGTTGCCTAGTGCCATGAGCCTGGCATCCCTGGGTTGACTAGGCCTTCTAAGAGCAGATAACAAACTATCTGTCTCCTGCCAATGCCTTGTGCTGGGCCCCCTCTGCCTTAGAAACCTGGATTCCCCAAAACCAGTGTCCAGAGCTAGAGTCTCACCTATGGGTGAGGAAGTCCCAAGGCTGGTGCTGGGCATGGAGGCCAAGAAGGCATAAGCTATCAAAGAACACTTCATACTCCTAGGCCCCAGAAGATGGCTGGTTAGCCAGAGATGGGAAAGATTACTCTTATTATCCTATCTCCCTTATCTTCCACCTTATCTCCTAAGTATACCACTAAATGTTTCTGTAATCCTTCTTCCCCATTATCAGCCTGGAATTCTTATGAGATTATTTACATGTGTGATACCTGCCTGCTCCACTGCACATTCACCCTGATCTTGACTGTGAAAAAATCCTGAAAAAACTCTGCTGGGGATAAGCTCAGAAGAAGAACTTCTTCAGCTGTTCTCCCCCTGACCGCTCTCAACCTCCATGTTCAGAGTAATTTCATTGCACCATATTGGGCTCTGCTGGATGGATCCTTAAAAGACTTTGAAGGATGGATTCCTGCACACCTGAACTTTGTTTTAGACAAGTTCAATATAGTCATTACACTGAGAATATTACAGATTTTGATTATTTCACATTTAACTACATTTTGTTTACTGAATATATTCCTTTTATCCCTCAGAATTTATTTCACATATTTTTTAATCTGGGTCTTTTTCATGTTAAAATGTATTTCATTTTCAGGTGGTGTTAACTGTCTCTTTATAGTTAAGAATGAAGAAATAAGGTGGCCTGGATTTTTTGTGGTTGGGGATATATGACTGGTGCAATTTGTTCAGAGTCATTAGGCACAGAAACATCCATTAGGCTTTGAAGCCAAAGGCCACATTGCAGAGTTCATCTACTCTCAGCATGTTCATTCATTTTTATAAACCAATCTGAATCTTTAAAGATAGAGCCAATAGTCTGTATCCACCGGTTCTATGTTCAAAGAGGAATATAAGATTGAGGAACTCATTAGCTTCCAGGTGAGATACCAATATCTGTTCATTTTTAGTCAGAAAAGTAGCTATAATAATTTTGGATGAGATTGACTTTAAATGTAAAACTATTGTAAGAAAGAACACTATATATTAATAAAATGGGTAATCTATCAAAAAGAAAGAACAATCATAAACATGTATGCCCTTAACCAGGGTGCCCCAAAATACATGAGGCAAACATTGAGAAAACTAAGGAGAGAAATAGGTGCCTAAACAATTATAGTGAGGTACTTTAATACACCACGATCATTATTACACAGATCATCTCAGCAGATGGTCAGAAAAGAAACAGAGACTTTCAATAACAAGTTACTTGATCTAGAATTAAAAGGTTTATACAGAACATTGTACCCAAATACAATAAGATATAAATTCTTCTTGAGTGCGCATGGATCATTCTCCAGGACAGACCACACACTAGATCACAGAACAAGTGTTGACAAATAATATAAGCCTTTTAAAGATTTCTTTGTAAGTAAATATACCAAATGAATGAATATATCATTTATGGGTTCATTGTTGAATTTCTTTCTCTTTTTTTTTTTTTTTGGTATTTATTTACAGTATTTTTTATTAACTTTATTTCAAATTCACAAAAATAAGAGAACTGAAAAAGATAGCTCAACAAATTATGGAAACATACTTAAAAACTTTTTATTCAGGCACTATTATCATCTAATAGTGTTCAGAAAGATAAACAGATAAACACAGAATCATTCAACAACATAGTCAAGGTTTCCTTATTAATTAAAAAAATGAAGAAAAAAATGCTTAATTGTATGCATATCTCACAAAACCAAACCACGTTCTTTTTTACCTTTAGAATCAATATTGTACCGACTTTGCTTTTGTTATAAAAACATTAAAATGTTTTTGTTAACTACATTGCATAAATTACTTTGTAACATCATATTCTTAACACATTTTTGTAGAATATGCTTGTATATATATTAACCACTATCCTCATCTATTTCCAACATCATTGTTATACATTCCCAATATCATTTTCCAGCTGTCCTCCAACATAAATCTTCCTAGATTATTCACCTCAGCCCCAATCATCCAAAATCAAGTTTGTTGCATTCATTATAATATGTTACGAAGTCCAACCATAACCACACATTTACATTTGACCTTATTAAACATTCTATATACATGCAATATTTTTCTCATCCCACATTCTGTATCCCACCAACTTATAGTTCATAGTGTAACTCCATAAGTTTTCTCATTGTTTTTAGTTCATGTTAGTGAAACCATACAATATTGGTCCTTTTGTGTCTGGCGTACTTCACATAACACAATGTGCTCAAGATACATGCATGTTATAATGTGATTTCCCAATTGAATTCTTCTTACAGCTGAATAATATTCCATTTTATGAATATACCACATCTTGTTTACCCATTCATCAGCTGACAGACAATTATGTTTCCATCTTTTAGCAATTGTGAATAATGTCAATTTCAACATCATTTTAAAGATACCTGTTTGTGTCCTTGCTTCAGTTCTTTGGAATATATACTTAGTAGTGGGATTCATGGATCATATGGCAGTTCTATATTTAGTTTCTTGAGGAACTGCTAGATCATCTTTAACAGTAGCTGCACAATTTTACACTCCCACCAAGAGTGAATGAGTTTTCCTGTTTCTCCACATCTTCTCCATCCCTTGATGTTTTCTATTCTTTTAATGCTGGCCATTGAGTGTAGTGTGACATGATATCTCATTTTAGTTTTGATTTGCTTTTCCCTAATAGCTAGTGATGTTGAAATATTCCATGCACCTTTTGTCCATTTTATTTTGACTTTGGAAAAATGTCAGTTCAATTATTTTTTGTGAGGGTTTGCTCACAATTTTGTCATCAAGTTGTGTGATCTCTTTTTATAACATGGGGATCAATCCCTTATCAGACAAATGTTTTCAAAAGATTTTTTTTCCAACTGTGCTCTACCATTAATCTTCCTAGATTACTCATTTCAGCCACAATCACATCCAATTTTTTCCCCATTGAGTAGGCTGTCTTTCTGCTTTTTACTTTCTTTCCTTTTTTTTTTTTTTTTTTTTGGTGGTCTTTTTACATTCTTGACAAAGTATTTTGAAGGAAAATTCAATTTACTTTTGAGGCTGTCTTTTTTCTCTCTTTTATATTTTTTGCTCATGCTTGGGGTATAAGGTCCAAGAATCCACCACCAACTACAGGATCTGAAAGATGTTTCCTTATATTTTCTTTTAAGAGTTTTATGGTTCTAGGCTTTACATTTAGGTCACTGATCAATTTTGAATTAATTTGTGTATAAGATGAGACTTAAGGTTCCACCTTCTTTCTTTTAGATGTGGAAATCCAGTTTCCCAGCACCATTTGTTTAATAGGCTATTCTGACCCAGCTGAAGGCCATTTGACAGCCTTGTCAAAAATCACTTAACCAGCTACCTTGCCTGCGCATGCTCCTAGCCAGTGGTTCTCCACGCACCCAGCATCCAGCTAGATGCTCAGCATGCCAATGCAGTGGACATGGGCAGAGCGATTGTGGCCAGGCTCGGGCTGAGGCTGCTGCCTCTGGTGCTGCTCTTACCCACACATATTTATTCAATCAAGCAACTGTCTTAACACTTTCAAGTAACACCTCCCAGATTAACTTGGCTGCCCCAAGTCCAACTAATGCCACCAGCCCAAGAGGTGGCAGTGCCCTGCATTCTATGATCAGCCTCTTGGTGGTCTCGCTCTCCCTTTTATTTCTCTACTGTGAAGAGACTTAGGCCAAGAAACATCTATGCTTCCCCATCTTCTGAACCCAAACCAAATGGCATCTAAAGTCCAGTGTGGCAAGGAGAAAACAGGTCTTCAGAATCTGTTGTTTCCACACTGTATTGACACAGAAAACATTGTATCCCAAATTTGACTGGTTGAAGAACATGTGAAAGATTTGACTAGACATGAATGTCAACATTCAATCTGCTGGAGTTTCATGTAAAAGATGAAGAGAGACAGCATCCAAAATGAAGAGATGATTTCCTTAAATGTGGCATAAGAATGTCTACCTTGAAAAACAAATAGATTTTATCTTATCTAGAGAGAAACAATGTGGTGTGGAATGGAGATTCTGTTTTCTTTTGGTACATTAAATATGGAGGGCCATGAAATGATTAGGTATTATAAAAACTTCCATGATTCTATTTATATGTACATTAGAAGAAATCTCCAGGTAATACTGTAAATTCTCCATGTATTATTTCACCAATACTAATTTAATGCTGATAAACTCTAGATAAAAGTTTTACATTGTTAAGCGATCATTATTCTCTTGGGAAAAGAACTCGTATTTCTGAGGCTTTGGATTTGACATTGTATTTCACTTTTTATGTAGTAATTAACATGTGCCAGTGCAATGAGGTATTGGAATCTATCCCCCAGTGCAAGCATAATTAATAAATCTTGCTTTAACACTTATAAAATCCAGTGGTAGTTATTTCCAATCACATTCCCATCCAACAACAGCAACAGATTCATTTAGCTAAAATGATTCCAAAGAGAACTGCATTGATCTCAACCAATTTCAAAATGCTGCTTTTTTGTTTCTGCATATCTTGAATACTTTTTACAATTTAATAAATGATCAGTTTTTAAGGTAAAATTTTGACAGTTCTTGAAATTTAAAAGACAAATGTTAAGAAGCCAAAAATAATGTAAACGCAGTATTTGGGAAGTGAAACCTGGAATCTATCCTGTATTAAATTTTCAAAAATTTTATATTTTTTTCTGTAAATACTGTTTTTAACTTTATGAATCAGAATAGCCACCTTTGGAACACTTTCTGTATCAGTTTATATTTTGAGATTGTTAGAACTTGGCCCTAAGCCAAAGTCAGCTTGATTCTGGAAAATAAGTCTTTTACCACTGATTCTATGCACAGAAACCTTTCTAAAAATAAGATGCCCTGTGAAGGTTTTTGTTTGCATGGTCACACACTGATGCTTAGATGTTCCATTGTCTAATATGGCCACATTAGTCTTGATAGGAAGCCATTTCTTCCATCTTTAGAAACCTACATGGGAACAAGCAGATCCAACAGATCAAAAGCTACTGGTACGTATTGTGAAAATTTTGATTTTTACCCACAATAAAAAATAAATTAATTAAAAAATAATAAAAATAAAAAAATAAAGTTGCAGAGAACTTAAAAAAATAAAAATAAAGTGTAAATCATAATGCAAACTATATAAAAAAGAAGCTACTGTGTGTGAGAAAGAACACTCCCTTTTGCTTCATATCTGAATTCTATACATCTGTTTTGAATTGTATATTGTGTTTGTGTATTTATGCTTTGATTCATAGTAACATCTCATGTTATGGAATTGATTTTCATTGAACATAAAATTTAAATGAAAAATGGCAGAAAAGGCAAAAAAAAAAAAAAAGATAAATTACTTAACCATAGATGTGAGGGTCTCTTTCTGAACTCTCAGTTCAATTGCCATTAGTGAATATGTCCATCTTTATACCACTACAATGTGGCTGTTTTTGTTGTTGTTATCAATGTTTTGTTTTTTTCTTACCACTTTAGTAGACACTATGCTTTAAAGTTTGGTACTGAGAGTCCACCAATTTTGTTCTTTTTTTAAAAGATATTTTTGGCTATTCAGGGGACCTTACCCTTCCATATAAATTTGATAACTGGCTTTCCCAATTCTATAAAGATGAATATTGGAATTTTTATTGTGATTACATTAAATCTGTATATCAGTTTGAGTAGAATTGACATCTTAATGATATATAGCCTTCCTACCCATAAGCAAGGAAAAGCTTTCATTTATTTACATCATCATTGGTTTCTTTCTATTTTTCTTATTTTAATTAAATTTTTAAATTTTTAAAAAGATACTTAAGTTACATAATTGTTACACACAAAGGAATTGGAAATCCCATATGCCCCACCTCCCACACCTCCCACAATATCCCACATAAACATCCTTCATTAGTGTGGCACCTCACCTGCAATGGATAAACACATCCTGAGGCTTTGACATTAGGCATGGACCATAGTTCACATTGTACACCTCACTCTTTTCCCCACAGTTCTGCATGTTATATGATGATATATAATGGCCTATATCTGTTATTTCAATGTCACTCAGAACAATTCCCAAGTCCCAAAAAAACCACTGTATTACAACTGCTTTTCCCTCTCCCTGCAACCAGAGCTTCCAGTGGACACTGGCTCCACATCAATGTTGTAATTTCTTCTATTGCTTGAATCACAATATATCTATAGTAGAATAACCATAAGTCCACTCAAGTCCATAGTTCTTCCCCCTATCCTGAGGAGTCAGGGATGGTGATGTCCATTCCACCTCCAAATGAGAAGGAGCTTATATCCCATGGGAAAGATGGATGAGGTTATCCTGCCTACATCTGCAGACTCTCTCCATTCTCTGGGATGACCGTTGCCCAACATCATCTTCCCACTAGTTGTCCTGGATGGGCCCAATAAGCTGTAGAGCAGGAGTTGCATTTCCACCAAGATTCAGGGCCCAGCTGGCACACTCCAGTTTCTGGATGTACACCTACAAAATCCAGCACCAAATATAGGTTTGAATAGAAGTGAGAGATGAACCATGTGCAGGGAAGACATATTTGAGTCCAACTCTCTCTCTCAGGAGCATAAGCTCCAAAGTAGGGCCCACTGGGAAGGTACCAAACTCTGGAGCTCTCCACCTAGATATAGGACCTGCAAATCTCCAGAGTGGTCTGGAGCCCCTCTACGAGAGGTGATATCCACTTTGGAAGTCTATGAGGTCCTACTGAGATGTGCATAAGCGTTACCTCTGAGATGACCTCCTGACTTAATTTGAAATATCTTAGCCATATGAACTGATTTGTCTTTCCAATTTTGCCTTTTATTCAAGGTCTTTTTCCAGTCACATTGCCAATTGGCAGTGATAGAAATCTCTTGTTGCCAGGAAAGCTCATCCCTGGGAGTCATGTCCCAAATTGGGAGGAAGGTAATGCATTCATATCCTGAGTTTGGCTTAGAGAGGGGCCACATTTGAGCATCAAGGAGGCTTTCAGTAGGCAACTCTTAGACACCCCATAACAATAGGCTAAGTTTCAATTTTAAGAACAAAGAATCATAAGGCCTAGTCATCAATAACAAGAGCCCATCAGTGGATCATCCTCCTTTGCCAGACACTGCCCCTGCACTTGGAGGACTGTTACTGCTCACTTGGAGAATGTGGAAGACTCTCTGGGATGGAAATTCAGTATTCTCACATTTATTGAGTGATTCTCCATTCACTGTGACACTGGCCCATGAACATTTGAACAATTTTATAAGCCTTATATGTATGTTCAAGTGAACTTCCAAATATGCACCCACCATTCCTGACACCCCCAACCAATGATCCTCTCCCATCTCAGTTGTAACCCTTTGGTGGTCTAAAGCTTCTTTAAAGAAGAAGCCAATACAAAAGCCAAATTCAATTAATAGAAAAATGAAATAATATTGAGAAGTTTAAATGAAAGAGATAAAAATACATGAAAACTTATAAAAAATAAAAAATGAAATAAAATTAAAAGATTGGGATATTTACAAAATGAAAAATATATAAACAACTTTTTTGACATTTTGCCTTTTATTACTGCAATATCTGTTTTCCAGTCTGTACCATGGGATCTTCCCCCTCTCATTCCCCAGTGTCTCATTATTTTTGATTTTTGTTTTCAAAAGAGTTTTAGGTCACAGAAAATTCACACACAGAATATGAGACTCTCATATATCCAACATCCTCCCCCTTTCCTCCCTCCCATATTAATACATTTTTATATGTGGATGGTTGCTTTGTTATAACTGATATGCAAATTATGAAACATAGTTACTAAACATTGTTAATGGTTTACATTGTGGTTTACATTTTAGACCATAAACTTTTATAAGTGATTCATAGTTACATGCAACAAGATGTCTTGACACACTGGTTTTTCCTCCCATGTTAAGAACCACACTTGCTCTTGAGAAACACCACCTGTCTATTTCTGAATGAATCAGCCTTCCCAAAGATGGGAGACCAACTCTGTCCCACTCATTATGTGAGTCTCCACCCACTGTTACAACAGATTATGACAGGATGAGCACTCACACACTTCCAAGAAGCCTGCTCCAGATGCGCCCTGTCCCAAATGCCCCTCCCAAGCAAAACCCTAAAACAGTGACCCTTCATTGTCATTTTGCCATAAGAGTATTCCCACATCTGTACTTTCAACCTCATACCCACAAATCCCAAGTGTTCACCTGGTCCCTCTCCCATCTCTCCCCCCAGTATACTGAGTCTTCTAACACACCCTTCCCAACCTACCTGCCTGTCAACCTTGCACCTCCCAAATCAATAATATCACTACCCTCCTATCCTTTCCATTCAATATTCAACTACACTCTCACTTTACCATAGATTATGTTGGTATGGGTGATGGCTTAAAACCTTCTCTTCTCTTTCTTTTTCTTGTAAACCTATCTTTCAGATAATAGTTCTCTGAAACTGCTCATCTTCCTTAATTCATATCAGTGAGGGTCATATACTTCTCATTCTTCAGTGCCTGGCTTGCTTCTCTTAACATAAATTTTTCAAGATTCATCCATGTTGTCCCTTGTGTTAGCACTTTATTCCTTCTTACAGCTGAGTAATATTCCATTGTATGTATGTACCACCTTTTGTTTATCCATTCGTCTGTCAATGGGCACGTAGGTTGATTCCAAGTTTTGGCAATTGTGAACAATGCTGCTATAAACATTGGTGTGCATATATATGTTCATGTCTTTGCCTTCAATGCTTCTGGGTATATGCCCAGCAGTGAAATCAATGGATGCTATAGAAGATCTTTAGTTAATTTTTTGAGGAACTGCCAAACAGTCCTCCACAATGGCTGGACCATTGCACAATCCCACCAGCAGTGGATGAGGGTTCCCACTCCTTCACATCATCGCAAGTACTTATAGATTGCTGATTTTTTAATAGCCACCATTTAAATCATGTAAGATGGTACCTCATTGCAGTTTTCATTTGCATTTCCCTAATAGCTAGTGATGTCAAGCATCTTTTCATGTGCTTTTTACCCATTTGTTTCTCTTCTTTGGAGAAATGTCATTTCAGTTACTTCCCTGTTTCTTAAATGGGTGGTATGTCTTTTCATTTTCAATGTGTAGGATTTCTATATATATGCAGAATTAGGCTCCTAAAAGATATAGTTGCCAAATATTTTCTCCCATTGGGTAGGCTGTCTTTTTATTTTCTTGATAACGTCCATTGAGGTGAAAATGTTTTTAATTTTGAGGAGATCCCATTTATCTATTCATTCTTTTGCTTCTCATGCTTGGTTGTGAAGTGCATGGAAACATTTCCTATTACAAGGTCCTGTAGATGCTTCCCAAGATTATCTTCCAAGGTCTTTATTGTCTTGGGTCTTATATTTAGATCTTTGATCCATCTTGCATTGATTTTTGTAAAAGTTGTTCATAGGTGTTCCTCTCTCATTCTTTTGTATATGGATATCCAGTTCCAAAATACCACTTGTTGAAGAGGCTATTCTGTCTCATCTGAGTGATCTTGGTGGCCTTTTCAAATATCAGATGACTGTACATGAGATGATCTATACCAGAACTCTTATTTCAGTTCCATTGGTCAATATGTTTATCCTTGTGCCAATACCATGCAGTTTTGACCATTGTCGCTTTATAATATCTTTTATTTATTTATTTATTTTTTAAGATTTTATTTATTTATTCATTTATCCCCCCCTTGCTGCTTGTGCTCGCTGGGTCAGCTAACCACGCCATGCGGGAGGTCTTGCCTTCACCAGGAGGCCCCAGGAACCAAACCCGGGGCCTCCCATATGTCAAACGGGAGCCCTACTGATTGAGCCACAGCCGCTTCCCTATAGTATCTTTTAAAGTCAGCTAGTTTGATGCTGAAAACTTACTTTTTCTTTTTCAATTTCTCTTTGGAGATTTAGGGCCACTTACCCACCCAAATATATTTTGTAATTAGTTTTTCCAATTCAGTAAAATATATAGTGTTGATTTTACTGGGATTGCATTAAATCTGTAGGTTAGTTTGGGTAGGATAGACATCTTGATGAAGTTTAGCCTTCCTATCCATGAACAGGGAATATTCTTCCACTTATTTAAGTACTCTTTGATTTCCTTTAACAGTGTTGTGTAGTTTTCTGTATATAAGTCCTTTACATATTTAAATTTATTCCTAGGTATTTGATTCTTTTAATTAATATTGTAAATGATTTTTTTTTCTTGATTTCCTTAGATTGATCTTTAGTTGTGTACAGAAATGCTACTGACTCTTGAGCATAAAACTTATACCCTGCAATGTTATTGATCTCGTTCATAATTTCTAGAATCTTTGTTGTAGATTTCTCAGGGATTTCTACATATAGGATCATGTCATATGCAAATAGTGAAGTTTTTACTTCTTTTTTTCCAATTTAGATACCTTTTATTTCTCTTTCTTGCCTCAGTGCTCAAACAAGTACTTCTAAGACAATGTTAAATAAGAGTGGTTATTGTGGACATCCTTGTCTTCTTCCCAATCTCAGAGGGAGGCTTTTCGGATTTCACCTTTGAAGATAATGTTAGCTTTGGGTTTTTCATATATACACTTTATCACATTCAGAAAGTTTCTTTCTATGATTATCTTTTTCAGTTTTTTTTAATCAATAAAGTGTTCTGTGTTTTGTTAAATGCTTTTTCTGCATATATAGAGATGATCATGTGATTTTTTCTTTCCATCTTTTTATATGGTGTATTACATTGATTGATTTTCTTATGTTGAACCATCCTTGCATACCCGGGATGAAACCCACATGATCATGGTTCATAATTCTTTTGATATGTTGTTGAATGTGATTAGCAACTATTTTATTGAGGATTTTAACAACTAGGTTCCTTAGAGAAATTCGTCTGTAATTTTTCTTTCCTGTGGCATCTTCATTTGGCTTTAGTTTAGGGTCATTTTGGCATCCTAGAATGAGTTAAGCAATGTTTCTTCTACTTATATTTTTTGGAAGAGCTTAAGCAGAATTGGTATTAGCTTATTCTGGAATATTTGGTAGAATTCACCTGTGAAGCCATCTGGTGTTGTGCTCTTCTTAGTTGGTAGGTTTTTGATGACTGAGTCTATCTCTTTACTTGTAATTGGACTGTTGAGTTCACCAATTTCTTCTTTCTTCAATGTAGCCTGCTTGTGAGTTTCTAGGGATTTGCCCATTTCCTCTAAATTATCATTCTTCTTGGAAAATAATTATTCAAATTTTCATCTTATGATACTCTTTATTTCTGTGGGGTCAGTAGTGATATCCCCTTCCTCATTTCCTATTTTTTTCTATTTCATTTGCTCTCTCTTGTTCTTTGTTAGTCTAGCTAAGGGTTTGTTACTTTTATGGATCTTCTTGAACAACCGGCTTTTAGTTTTGTTTATTTTTTCTAGTTATTTCTTATTTTCTATTTCATTTAGCTCTGCTCTAATCTTTGTTATTTCCTTCTTTCTATTTCATTTGGTTTTACTTTGTTGTTGTTTTTTCAAATCCTCCATGTGTGAAGTTATGTCTTCAATTTTGGCTCTTTCTTCTTTTTAAAAATATGCATTTATGGCTATGAATTTCCCTTGCAGAGCAGCTTTCGCTGCATCCTATATTTGTTGATATTATATGCTGACATTTTCATTCATTTCAATATAATTACTGATTTCTTTTGAGATTTCCTCCTTGACCCACTGAATTTTTAAGTGTTTTGTTTACTTTCATAACATGGTGCCTAATTTGGTTCTCTGGCCCTTAATGGTTTCCAATTTCATTCCTTTGTGGTCAGAGAAATTACTTTGTATAATCTCAATCTTTCTGAATTCATTAAGAGTCATTCTGTGAAGTATCATGTGTTCTATCTTGGTGTATGATCCATGTGTACTTGAGAAGAATGTATATCCCATTGTATTTGGGTGTAGCATTCTGTATATAACTATTAGGTCCAGCTCTTCTAATGTATTGTGTTTCTTTATTGATCCTCTGTCTAGATGTTCTGTTTACTGGTGATAATGGTGTATTACAGACTCCTTCTATAATTGTAGACGTATTTATGTCTTCACCTAGTGTTTCCAATATTTACTTCATGTAGTTTGAGGCACCCTGATTAGGTGCATAAATGTTTATGATTGATCTTTTTTTCTTGAAAGATTACCTCTTTATTAATATATAATGTTCATCTTTGTCTCTTACAATAGTTTTGCATTTAAAGACTGTTTTATATGATATTATTATAGCTACCCCCACCCTTTTTTATTATTGCTTGCTTGTAAAATTGTTTTCCACCATTTGCTTTCAGCCTCCTTGAATCTATGGGTCTAAGGTTGGTTTCTTGTAGACAACTTATAGATGGGTAACATTTCCTTATCCATTCTGCCAATCTCTGTCTCTTCCTGCTGTGTTTAATCCATTAACATTCAGTGATTCAGTGTTTTTACTCTCAAGGAATTTCTTTGATAAGCCATATTTTCTTTGGGTTTATGTATTTTATATGTTTTTTTCATTTCTCTTTTTGTCATATTAGTTGTTCTTACACTCTTCTCCAACTCTCTTTCTTCTGTTTTTTTTTTTTTTGCCCTCAACCTGTAGAATTTCCTTTAAAATTTCTTGAAGTGCAAATTTCTTATTGGCATACTCTCTCAATTTCTGTTTATCTGTGAATATTTTGAACTCTATCATTTTTGAATGCCAGCTTTGCTGGATACAGAATTCATGAGTGGAATTTTTTTTCTTTTAGTACCTTGACTATATCATACCACTGTCTTCTTGCCTCCATGGTTTCAGATGAGAAATCAGTACTTAATCTTATTGAGTTTCCCTTGTATGTGATAGTTCTCTTTTCTCTTACTGCCTTGCATATTTTCACTTTGTCTTCAGCATTGGACATTTTGACAAGTATATGTCTCAGAGTAGGCCTATTTAGGATTTATACTGTTTGGGTTGTGCTTTGCTTCCTGGACATGTACATCCATCTCCCTCAATAGAGTTGGGAAGTTTACAGCCATTATTTCCTTCAACACTCCTTCTGTTCCCTTTCCCTACTCTTTTCCTCCTGGGATGCCTATAATGCATATGTTTGTGCATTTTGAATTGTCAGTTAAATCCCTAAGTCCCTGCTGGGTTTTTTTTCTGTTTTTAATCTATCTGGTCTACTATCTGTTTGATTTCAGATGTAGTGTCTTCCACATCACTCATTCTTTCTTCTGCATGTTCAAATCTGTTCTTATGTGATTTCAGCATCTTTTTGATTTCTTGGATTGTGCCATTCATCACAAATATAGCCGTTATCTTTTTTTATATGTTTACAATTTCTTCAGTGTCTTCTCCCAGTGTCTTTTTAATATCCTTAATCTCTTCCTTCTCTTCATTAAGTTGGTCAGTGAAATTTATTTGGATAGCTTTGAAATAGTTGTTCGATGTTCTGCATCTCTTCCTGGTTTTTAGTTTGTTCATTGGACTGGTCCATTTCTTCCTGTTTCTAAGCATGGTTTATAATTTTTCATTCCCCTCTGGTCATTGTTTTATCTTGATGGGTTTATTCAGTTGTTGAGCTTCTCTCTCTGCTCCTGAATTCTTTTTAGCTGCTTTTTTTGTTGTTGTTGGTTTGTTTCTTTGTTTGTTAAGTTTTCTCTTTGACACTTTGTTCTTCTTGTCTTATTTCCATGCTGTTTTTTATGTTCCCTTGAAGGAAAAAGATTACGGTCAGAGAAATTGAAATAGATAGAAAGGAAAAAGGATAATAGTAATAATAATAAAAGTTAGAAGATGGACCACATAAGTCTTAATAAAATGAATATTTATCTCATCTAAGCAATGTATAGCAATAGGGGAAAAAAGTGGAGTACCTACAATGGAATGGGAAACCACATAGAGAAAAATATAAAGTATGATTTTAAAAGCAATAATGTTGAAGAGAGAGAGAAAAAGTAAAGAAAGGACTGAAAGGAAAAAGTTAATTATAAAAAAGAAAACAGAATAGACAAGGTAGAAATTAAAACCAGTAAAGTTGAGGATGAATTTAAAAAGGTGGAATGTAAGAACCACAACAGAAAGCAGAACATAAAAAGATGAAGGAAGGAATAGAGATAGCATTGCTAGACAAAATCAATATACACAGAAAATGGGAAATCAAGGAAGAAGAAGCACGGGAGAGATGAAACAAGCTAGTAGCACCTACTTAAAAAAGTTGGGGGGGAGAAAGAGGAAAGAAATGCAAGAAACAAACAAAGAAACAAAAAAAAAAACACACATACACACACAAAGAAACACACAACCAAGCAGTCAAACAAAGCTAAGGAAAAACAGCATTCCTTTTGGGCCCTTGTGGAGCCTCTCAATCTGCCTGTGTTTATCATTCAGTTACCCTATATGATTCTCTCTGCAGGTATTGAGGTGGATTTTAGTGAGAACATTAATTTTTTAAAAAATTTTAAGTACCTTTTTTTTTTTGAGAAATAAGGGACTCAAAAAAGTTAGTACAAAAATAATAGAAATAAGGGACTCAAAAGAAATTAGTACAAAAGTGATGTCTATGTTTTCGCAGTCCTACATTATCAGCTGGAAAGTAGATATCATAGTGAATCACTATTCTTAGAGGAGCCAGGAATTGAACTAGTGAAATCATATATTCAAGGCAGAAATTCCTCTGCTGAGCTAACTTACTAATTGTGTCAGTTAGCTGTTTAGAAAGCTATTTAGTTGCTTTCCCGTTGGAAGGTTTTATTCTCCTGTGGCTGCAGGATTCAGCATACTGTATGAGCAGATTCCCCATCTCCTCTCCTGGTCAGGTTGAGTTCTCTTTTGAAATTCGAATAGGACCCTGATGACTGAGTTCACCTCACTGAAATGGTTTACAAGCCTCTTCAAGACCACCCCCTTTTCTCAGTGGAACCTAAATAGGTTTGTGGAAACTTATTAAGCACAACTCACTGCCTGACTCCCTTAGGAGAGTTGAAATTCTGATAGTTCTCCGTGTGGAACTATTAAATTGACTGAGTCTGCCCTCTCTCAAGCCAAGCCTCTGTATCCCCTAGTGGTGAGGTAAATCAGGTTTCCTCAGCAGATTCGCCTCTCCTCTCAGCCTGGTGCCACTTCAAGCTGGCTGATGTGCTCCCTAAAGCTCTAAGGGGGTCCATACAACCAAGTTCACTGCACTGAAATGGTTTACAAGCCTCCTCTAGACCACCCCTCCTCCCTGGGACACTAAATAGGCTTGTGGAAACTTATTAAGCACTAACCACTGCCTGACTCCCTTAAGAGGGTTAAAATTCTGATAGTCCTCCATGCAGAACTCTTAAAGTGGCTGAGTCCACTCTCTCTCAAGCCAAGTCTCTGTATCGCAGGGTGGTTAGGTAAATCAGGCTTCCTCAACTTAATTGCCTCTTCCCTGAGCCTGGTGCCACTTCAAGTTGGCTGGTGAGCTCCCCAAACTCTAAGGGGGTCCAGGTAACCAAACCCACAGAAGGAAACCCCTCTCCAACCTTTGCCAGAACTCTCCCCCTCTCAGAGAATGCTCCCTCTTGCTGGGTTGCCTGTGGGAGTTGGGCCTCACCCTAACCCTTTGCCCTGAGCTCGTTGCCCTTAAGGTGGGGCTTAGCCATCCACATCCATGATTTCCAGCTTGGGGCTGAAATCTCATGGTTTTATCTCAAGCAATCTATGTTTCTGTCACCTCCCTACAGATCGATGTCCCAAAGGCTCTCACTCCATGGGCTTCCAGAACACCTCATTTGGGCAGAATCCTGTCCCCAATCAGCTGCCCTTTGCAAGAGAGATGGTGAGTGCCCATTTAAACTGATGCCATCTTGCCTTCCTCTCATCATTGGTTTCTTTTAGCAATGTTTTATCAATTTCTGAAAAGAAGCTCTTTATGTCCTTGGCTAAATTAATTCCTAAATACTTAATTCTTTTATCCACTGTTGTAAATGAAATATTTTTACTTACTTCATCCTCAAAGAGTTCATAAGTAGTGTATAAAATTCTCCTGCTTTTTGCATATTAATTTTGTATTCTGCCACTTTTCTGAAATTATAAACTCTAATAGTTTTCTTTGGATTTTAAGGGATATTTCTAATTTTAGGATCATGTCATCAGGGAATAATGAAAGTTTTCCTTTATTATTTGGGTGCCTTTTGTTTCTTTATCTTTCCTAATTGATCTAGCTATAACTTCTAGCACAATATTGAGTAACAGTGGGAATTATGGTCATCCTCTTCTTGATCCCTATCTCAGTGGGAAAGCTTCCAGTCTTCAACAATTGTGTACAATGTTAGCTGTAGATTTTTCATATATGCAATTTCTCATATTGAGAAAGTTTCCTTCTATTCCAATCCTTCAGAGAATTTTCCTCAAAAAATGATATTGCTTATTGTCAAATGTCTTTTCTGTATCAATTGAAAGGATCATATGATTCTTCAATTTATGACTGTAGTGTTTTACATTGATTTACTTTCTTATTTTGAACCATACTTGTATACCTGCCAAAAAAAGTTCATTTCATTGTGATGTATACATTTTTAATGTATTTTTGGATTATGATATCAAGTAATTTGTGGAGGATTTTTGCATCCATATTCATTAAATTAATTCTTCTGTAATTTTCTTTTTTTAAAAAAAAGAAAATTACACACTGAGATTGGAGTGTTGAAGTCTCAAACTATTATTGTAGAGACATTTATTTCTCCCTCCAGTTTTGTCAGTGTGTGTCTCAGATAATTTTGGCCACCTGTTTTAGATAAATAAATAACTATTATTGTTATGTGTAATGGGTGCATTGCCCTTTTATTAATATATAGTAACCTACTTCATCTCATAACATTTTTTAATTATTTTAGTTTAACTATACCAATCTTTTTTTCACTGCTATTAGTGTGGAATATCTTTTTCCAACCTTTCACTTTCAGCCTGACTGTGTCCTTGTATCTAGGGTGATGTATATCTCCTCCCCTATTTTCCAAGAGAGTGGTGCTCTCTTGTAGAAAAAAAATAAATGGCTCATGTTTTTTCCATACATTCTATCTGTATATGTCTTTTAATTGAGATCAATCCATTAACATTCAATGTCAATATTAGAAAGGCATAACTCACTTTCTGTGTTTTAATTCTCTTATGTTCTTCATTTCTATACTCTACAGGGCTCTTTCCCTTGTCTTTTCCTATCAAGCTCTATGGTAGCATTTCTCTTTCAGTTCCTTAAATGTATCAAACCACAATCTTATTGCCTCTGTGGCTGTTGAAGAGAGACCAGCACAGCCTTTTTAAGGCTTCCTTGTAAGTAATATACTGCTTTTCTTTTACTACTCTTAAAATCCTCTCTATATCTTTGGCATTTGACAATCTGATGTAGATGTATCAGAGTAGATTGATTAGGACTTATTCTGTTTAGCATATGTTGTCCTTTTTGAATATTGATATTCATGCCTTTCAGAATGGTTGGAAAATTTTCAGACATTAGTTCCATTTCTACCCCTTTTCTGTGCTCTTCTCTTTATGGGACACCTATAAAATGATTGTGCATTTCATATTGTCATTCTGTTCCCTGAGACCCTGTTAATTTCATTGCATTTTTTGCTCTATCTCTTCTCATGTTTAAAATTCCAAATGCCCTGTCTTCAAATTCACTTATTCATTCATCTAACATTTCAAATCTGCTGTTATATGACTCTAATACATTTTTAATCTCATCCATTGTGCTTTCATTTCCATAAGCTCTGTTACATTCTTTTGCAGGCTTTCAAGTTGTTTTTTAAGCTCACCCAGTCTCATCTAGATTCTCGACTTGTTCTTTTGACTGTGACATATCTACCTGTTTCTTAGTATGAGCTATCTTTTTTGATACCTAGGCATCTCCTTATGTTGAAGACTTTGCTCTGTTGATCAATTTCTCTCTTTTGCCTAGTGTTGTAATTTCACAACTCTTCTTTGATTTTTAGTTTAAATTTTTCTAAAACTTTAATATTACCCTGTTTAAGTAGTCAAAAATGTGGCAGGGGCCTGATAATGTGCCCCAAAGGAGTGTACCATACTTGGAAAAGAATCGGGAAGGGCTAGTCTGTCTTCCTTCACTTTCTTGAATGGCTAGCAAATGGATCTCCTCAGCAAATGTGGATAGTGACATGAACCCTTCAATTTCCACTATCTTTTCAGTGCTCACAAATTATGGTTGCTACATATACCAAAGAGAAACTGCAGTCAGTCCTCCATGACACACTTCTAGTTTCTAGGGAAGAATCTGTCATATCCATTCTCTTTTGACCACTCAGCAGCTAGTTTTACTGAGGCTCTTTGCTACAAGGGTAGGGGATTAGCACATTCCCAGCTACAAAGTTATCAAACTCATGGTTTTCCCTTTGGCTTCTCTGTCTCTGTGCACCCAGCCCCTCCTGGATGGTGTGTGAGCCAGTTTCCTGGCCTTCAGAGTTCCCCAGAATGGCTGACTCAGACTACTTCTATGTCTGCTCCCCTATTTTCCAAGAGAGCAGTGCTCTGCTTGAGGTACACTGATGCCATCTAAGATCATCATTACATTGGTTAATTGCTAAATATAACTCTCTGTATTAGTTAGCCAAAGCGCTGCTCATGCAAAGTGCCAGAAATCTGTTGGCTTTTATAAAGGGTATTTATTTGGAGTAAAAGCTTACAGTTACAATGCCCTACAGAGTCCAACTCAAGGTAACTTTTCTCATCAATATCTGTTGCCCTGTTTTGAAGCAAGATGGTTGATCATATCTGCAAGGATTCAGCCTTCCTTTTTCCTCTTTAGGCTCCATGGGCCCAGCTTCTAACCATTTTAGCTGTAGGCTGGATGGCTTATTTTTTTCTAAGTTTTCTTAGCTGCTCAGGGCTCTGGTTTCTTCAGCTGCAAACTCTCAGGCAAATGGCTCTGCTCTCCCCAGGGCTTCAGCTATTTGAACATTCTTCTTTGTGTCACATGGCCTGGCCAAAATGACCAAATTCTCTCCTTTTCTATGTCTTCTATTTTGTATCTTCTCCTGTGTGTCGTCCTGAGTGAGTGTCCATTTATATAGCCCACCAAGGGGATGGGGACTCAAACTTGGTTCACACCCTACTAACATAGTTTAATCAAAGACCTAATCTTAATTTAACCAAGTAAATTTAAAATGTTTGAATTGTAATGCAGTCAACCTGTATCATGCCCAGAGGAATAGACCAGTTTAAAAACATAATCCTTTTCTGTTTGGTGTTTATAAATAATCTTAAACTGCCACTCTCACTTTTACTCATACACAATCTAGACTGGATTTATGTCCCTAACTCAATCTCTGGACTACTCTTCCTGAATAGCTTGCAGTGATATGATTTACCTAAGCTTCTATTGCTTATTAATTCAAAGAGTTTGTGTTTTCCTGCCACCTCAGCCTCTCAGTGAATGTCCAGGCCATGGAGTTGAGATGGTCCTGGAACTAAATTCCATTTGTAGTACATATGTATCAGAATGACCAGGAATAAATAGATTTGGAAATTAAAAAACACCATAAATGTACTGAGTTTCTGATGGAGAGCAATACCCAAGACATTGTTGCATTGATGTTTCATGAGATTCTCAGATTAGATGAAGGTCAGTAGAGCTTTATATTTCAAACTCCAATCTTTACAATATGGCATGTTTTCTATAGCAGATTACAGGTGAAGTTTACAAATAAATATTAAGAATATTATTTTTCTTCACCTGAGTCTCTATTGGCCTTCTTATTTCCCTTTCTCCTTATTCTCTTTCTTAATTCTACCTTTCATTTATGCTTTTCATGTCCCTTTCTACCTTTCCCTATTCTTCTTTCACATATTCTTTATTATATTCTTAGCTCTTTAGGATTATAGTTCTTCCTTATGAGTTATTCTGATTCGTTGGCAATGTTCAAATGTGCCTCAGCCTTTCTTTTCATCTGTCTCATTGAGTAAGGAAATTTCTAAATAGATATAAAATAAATGATAAAATAGGCAAGTTTAGATATATACAGCAGTAAATAGGACAGGTATTTTCTTGTGGAAATGCTTCAGTGAAACAGTTTAAACCTGCTTTGTTGTGCAAGCAAGTTACTGCTGTTTGGGAAAAAGCTGTTGTTATCAATTCCTGCTGAAACAATGATGACTTTCTTACTTTACACTGTTACTTAATTAGAGCTTTCTGCCTCTCCATTATTTCCTGTGAATAAAACCTTCTGAGCACTTTCACATATAGCAATTGCTTGAGCATTCCTCCTGATATAGCTTACTCTATGTATATTGAAGGAGATCAAATAAACTGGCCTGCCACCTCCCCCAAAGAATATGAAGCTTCAGAGTGTTTCCATTTCATTCCTGCAATATTTTCTGGCTCTTATTCAGCTCAAGGACAAAAGACAATAGAGATTGCTATATTTAAGAAATGGAAAATATTGTAACATGTCCTAAGATAAATATTTAGTATATAGGTAGAACTGAGTAGTAATAATGGTAAAGATATAGGAAATTTCAATATGGGCCAGAGACTAGTTTTCTTTGGTTAGGGTTTGTGGGTCGGTTTTTATTATTGTTTTATACTTAACACATCTATTTTCATATTTTCAGTAGGTTTCTTATATACAGCCTATGATTGAATCTTATATTTACATCTATTCTGACAATCTTTATTTTTAATGGGCTTAGACCATTCATATTTGAACTGATTATTGATATTGTTGGATTAAAATCTACCAGCTTGCTAGCTGCTTTATATGTGTTCCATTTCTTAATGGGACTAAAAGCATATATGAATAAAACAGATTCTGGCTGGGTAGACTGAACAAAAAACTGATGGAAATGTGTGTAATATAAGATAAAAGTGGAAATTCTTTTAAATGAACCTGTGTACTGAAATTGAGTTAGAGGCAAATTCTCTTTTTCAAAAGTGCTCAAAGAAGTCCTCTCCTATAAGATTGTCTTGAGTGAAAGCCTGAATGAAAATATCATGGAAGGAGTCATGAAAACCTTGTGCAATATATAATACTTGGCTAAATTTCAAATTCACAAGAAAATGTTCATAAGTACAATCATCAATATCAAGGACATGGCATAATGATCTCTCTTCCCTCACTAGGCACTACCTGAGTACTCAGGAATTTTTTGATGCTCTATTAGAGAATGCAGCAGTACTCTCCAGTATGGGAATTCAATATATTTTTGGTTATCTGTGGGTCTCCACCCACCAAGACATTGCCCCATGAATACTTTAACATATTTATGTGACTTTGAAGCATGCCCCAGGTGTATCCTTCCCCACACAATCCCCCATCACTGACACCACACACCTGTGATCCTCCCTTGACAGAGTTGTGATTCTTCTGTTATCCAAAACCTCTGCAAATATGGAGCAAAAAAAAAAGAAATAAAATTAATAAGAAGATAAAATAAAATAATTAATAAATAAAATCCAAAAATAAAAATAAATTTGAAATAAGATAATTTTTAATACATTGTCTTTCATTACTGTAAGATCTGTTATTTTGTATGCACAGTGAAAATTTCTTCCATATGTTCCCCAAGTGTCCTATTTTGTTTTTCATTTTATCTTCAAAGAAGGTTTAGGTTACAGAAAACTCACATAAGAAATATAGGGGATTCCCATATATCCAGTGCACTCCCCCTTTCCTCTACCTACTGAAAACCTCCTTGTTGCTCACAAGTGGCCTCTCTCTTAGCCAAACTCAACATATAAATGCACTACCTTCCCCTGATATGGGACATGACTCCTGGGGATGAGTTTGGCTGGGATTATTACCAAGGGCCAACTAGAAATGGATCTGGAAATAGATATTGATGAAAAGGGGGAAATGTTAAATACAAATGATTTTTTATGGCTAAGAGATTTCAAAGTGAGTTGGGAGGTGATTTCAGAGGTTATGCTTAGGCATGTCTCAGCAGGATCTCATTGACTGTCACACATAAACAATGCCTCAACCAGTGGGGCTTCTGTGGGGTCTAGAGAAATCCATACACTATAAGCATGTCTGACAAGCTCTGGTTTTGTGCCAAATTTTCACCCCAGTTCCTTTGATTTGTTTAACCCCTTTCTCTCATTTGTCCCCCTTCTCATTACAATTTCTTCCTTACAGTAGTTCAGTTTTCAACTTTTTCTTTTTCTCTTTCTGTGAACCTTTTATACCTCTGTTTATTTCTCTTTTAGGGCATCCTAGTTTCAAAAAGGTCATTTTTTCAATATCTAATACTTGGTTGAGTGTGTGCACCTATTCCAAACAGTTCTGCAGCAATCTATTTTATTTTCTGGGACCCATTTTGCATGCACTCTCTCTTCAGCTGCTTATATCCTACCCAGGAAATATGAGGACATTGGTCTTCGTTCTTGGACAGACATAGGACTCTAATTTGCTGCTGTAAGGCTTTCTATGGTCTGAATCCATGGTAAGATGTCTCCTGAACATGTTGCCTCTGTGTGACTCTTCAGCTACATGCAACTAAGAGGGATAGGTCTGGACAGGCATTATGAGGTGGTAGATTTGTTGTTTATTTGTTAGTATTTTTTTTATTTCTCTTTGACCAGAGCCTTTGGAGTCCTCATTCAGTTTCTATCATTCTACAGAATTCCAAATAAGTGGGCTCAGTCATTTTATTGTTTCTGTTGGGAAGATATTACTATCCTGAATTAGAAAATGGGCAGAAGATTTAAGATGCACAGCTACAATTACAGCATAATTATTGTAACAAGATGGTGCTGAGTAAGAGAGAATTCTATTCTTAAAAGATCTCGTAAAAGGAATTAATATTTTTTTCTTTATATTATTCAAAAGAAAGTTCAATCTGCTGAAACAAACACAAGATAAAATAAGGTCAAGTGTAGAATTTCTCTTCTGGGACATCAAGTCCCTGATTCCATATCAGGACCTCTATTTACCCATATTTTAAATAGCCAAGCTCACTGCTGATTAACAACTGTAGAGTCATCAAATATGAGTTGAAGTGCAGCAGGTAACATGAAAACACTGAGCACAGAACCCCTTCCCATGGCTAAAAATCACAACCTCCCTTTATAAAATAAAAACAGGATTCAAGGAATAAAAATATTAGTACATTGTAAGAAGTAAAGGTGAATGTTGTGGTTTGGAACCATATGTACTGCAGGAAAACATGTTCTTGTATTCATTCCATTCCTGTGGGTATGAACTCATTGTAAGTAGGAACTTTTGATGATTTTATTTCAGTTAAGGTGTGGCCTGGTTCATTCAGAATGGGTCTTAATCTTATTAAGGAGAGTGAAATTCAGATGGATAGAGAAATCAAGAGAAGCAAGAAGCTGAAACCGAATGAAACCTGGAAGGCAATGGAGAGGTCAAGAGGAGCTGCGATCTGTCTTACCTTACCATATGACAATCTAAGAACCAAATATCGCCAACAATCATTCTTAGAATGACACAGGATTTAGGAAGAAAACATTGCTTTGATTTGAAACTTTTCCTAGCCTAAACCTATGAGCAATAATATTCCTATTTTTTAACCCGACCCATTTCATTATTTTTGCTTGAGTATCTTAGGAAAATGGAATAAATATAATACAGAAAAATATGTCAGAGATTCTTCTCACATAGAATTCATGAAACTCTTTTAGGACAAATTTTATATCTATGCTTTTTGGTATAAGCTAATCAGACTAACAGAATAGCTGCATATGAGAAAATTTGTCTGGTTTCATAAAGAGAACAGGTCTTGGCAATCCATCCTGCTCACAGCTTTCTGAATGTTCCTCCATAGCAAAAGGTCACATTGATTTTCCAATTGACCCTATTCAAAATTCACCTCTCTTCCAATACTTGAATAATTAAAGTCAAAAGTCCTCAGAATGTCATTGTTCTGATCCTGAACAAGTGTATCTCAATTTTTCTGTTGATTCTATGATACAGTGACAGCTTGGTGTTCTGCAAACACATGGGCTCTGAGAACTGAAGAATCTCCATATTAATTGCTAGGTGGGAGGGGCTGAGGCTCTTCCCTTGGATAACTTCAACTTTGTTCCTGATAGGCCATAGGCAAAAAAGGCATTGGTTGCATAGATATAGATGTATAAGCATGAGCATATAGAAAAAAAGAAGCAGCTTCAAAACTGGTCTGTTACTGATTTATGACAAAATGATATGTAAGTTGATTTTGTTTCAATTTTGGCCACAAAACCTAACTCATCACAAAAGGACCATATCTTTCAAAATTCTCATTTCTCACCTCAACTTGATTAGTGCTCTGGGCATAACTGTGTTCACACAATAGTTCCTAAATGAAAATGGGCAAACAAATGTAGGAGAGATATTACAGATTTCTGGAAATGTCTGCTATTTTACACCAGGTTTCAACACTGATTTTGACAAAACTTGATGCTGTCACAGTGTTGCCTGGATGATGAAATAATAAGAGAATTACATTGTAGAAAAAAATGCATCTCAGTCTATATTGACAAACCTAGAAGAGTTGTTTAGTGTCTTTTGTATATAGATGTGAGATGAGATGCCTTTCTCTTTGGGAGGACAATAACATATTATAAAATACATTTGGTTTCCATTTAGGAAATAACATCTTATAAATACAAAGTCAGTTTGGTATTTTCCCTCATTGAACTTTCAGGGAAGGCAGTCTTACTGATTGTTTTGAATTATTTTCATATGCATATCATGTGGGGTGAATGTGGTTTGCAGCTTTCAAGACAACTGCCTGCATTTCTCTTGTCATACCATTCATGCCACTCAGCATCATGGGTCCACTACTGAGAGCTGTTCTTCTGGGCATACCTATCCAAATGTAGATGAGCCTCATACAATACAACCATCCAAGAATCTTCTATCTTTAATTTAAACTTTGCTGGTTACCAACCAAGATATTGAATAAGAGAAATCAAGCAAACATATTTCCAAATTTTTCTATGCAAAGGAAATATATTGTTAAATTGACTTATGGTGGGGCTGACTGATTATACTTTGCAAAACATGACTGTGCTCCATTACAATATTTTTGGGTTAACCCATGGAATTTCAAATTAATTGAAGCTACCTGGAATACCTGCCTATCAAAATTCCTGATGATTCAGCATTTGAATTATACGCTTTGATTTGTACATGTAGAAAGCCATCTTTGGGCATGATCATTAATTAATGCATTTTTTTAGAGAAGTTGTAGGCTTACAAAGTAATCATGCATGATGTTCACAATTCCCATACATCACTCTTTCAAAAACACTATACATTTTTGTGGAACATTTGTTACAGATTAGGAAACAATATGATCAGATGTTTACCACTATGGTCCATAACATGCAGTTGGTATATTGTTTCCATATATTCCCTATTATTAAAACTATGTAATAGTATTTTAAATTTGCTATAATTCATGAGAGAACACTCTTATATATATATACTGTTAGTGACAGTCTTCTACCACATGGTTCACTGTGTTATACAGTCCCATGCCTTGTACATTCTATCCAAAGTGTACACTCAGTGGCTCTCACTTTCATCAGAGAATTGTGCAGTTTTTGCCCCATTAAACCTTTAAACATTTTCCTTTGTCCAAAAGAAAATTTCCATACCTCCTATTATTGATACTTAGAATTAGTGTAGTAACTTCTTTGATATTGATGCAAGAATATTAAAATAATGCTGTTAATTATAGTTCTTAGATTATATTAATTGTATTTTCCCATGCATCACTATATTCTAACCTCCTTGAAATAGTGATTTATATTTGTCCTAGATCATAGAATAACATTCTACTATCTATATTATTAACCACAATCCTCATCCACCTCCAGGGTCGCTATGTTATTCAGTCCCTAGATTATTCTCCATCTTTCTTTCAGTTGACATTTACATCTTTAGACTATATTTTCAGCTAAAATCATACTTATACACCAACTGTGCTAGTTTTACTCCGTATAATGTTAACATCAACTTTATCCATTTCCATAATATTACAGTCAAGTTAATTGAAAATTCTACCTATATTAAGCATCATTATTGGCATTTGTAAACATACTTATTAAAATATCCAAATGTGTTTTTTCAGTATATTTCTCTCTAAGGAATGAAAAATGGGATAGAATTGTGGAAGTTAAATGTATCACAAATTTAATATGCAAAAGTCAGTTTTGTTGATAAATTAAATTCCTTTAGAGTGAAATGATATATTATTTCCTTTCACCCATTTAGTTGTTTACAAAACTTGGAGAAAGAAAATAACCTACATATGGGGTTTTAACCTATTGAGCTGTTTCCAAGAAAAAGACATGTTGACCTCCTCATCTATAATCTTCTCCTTATCTATGAAGTTGCCATCACAGGAAACACTATCCTGGTCATCCTCCTCTCTCTGGATCCCCAGCTTCACAGCTCCATGTAATTCCTGCATAGCCGGTTCTCCCTCATGGAATTCTCCTTCATCTCCATGACTGTACCCAAGATATTAAACAAATTTTTGTGAGGTACATTAAACATTCATAAATTGCCTGTGGGACTCAAGTTTATTTCCATTCTGCCCCTGCAGGCAGTGAATGTTTTCTGCTCAATCTAATGGCTTATGACTGATATATGGTAATTTGAATCCCTTTGAGGTATGTAGTCATAAATTCTGAAATTTGCCTGCATATGACCATTGCATCCTGGACTAGGATAGCGATTGCTTTAAGAATTAATACCATTTACCTCATGCACATTCCCAAATTTGGCTCAATAGAAGTTCACCTCTTCTTTGAATTACAGAAAATCCTCCAGCTCTCATATAAAGATACTTCATCATAGGAGAAAGTATTGTTAGTAAAGGGAATTTATTTTCCTTATACCCTTTGGCCTCATATACACCTCACATACTCTCATCTTCCTTAGCATTCTGCATGTAAATTCTTCTAAGGGGAGAAACAAAACTCTCACCACCTGTTCTTCTCATCTGATGGTGGTGTTTCTCTACTTTGGTCCAACCATGTTTATCTATATTATTCCCAATGTTTTGCAAACCTCAGTGTAAGTTAAGGGATTCTGTATTCTGAGCCATTCTTAGATCCATTTTGAAACCCATCATGTACAGTTTAAGAAACAATGATGTGTATTTGCTTACAAAAATGTTATATATATACATATATTTTAAGAGGTGTTTAGATTACCCAAAATATTACATGGAACCCACTGGGATTCTGATGTTGCCCACCTCCCACACCTCCCATCACATCCCACACAAACATCTCCCACAAGTGTGGCCCACCACCCTCAATGAACTTACACATCCTGGAGCCTTGCCAACAACCATAGACCACAGTTCACACTGTAGACCACACTTATTTATATATCATTTTGCAAATGTTTGTATGTATTGTGAGAATTTTGATTTTTACCCACAATAAAAATAAATTAAAAAAAAAAAAGCAAAACATTAGGCATCATGCATTTCATGATTAAGTAACAAAATAATATACACAAATCATATGTAACCACCTAATTTCTGATGGACTCTATTGTACCCAAATTTTCTTTCCAAAATTTTCTTTCTAAGACACTTAATAAAGTCAGAATATTTTCTCAAAAAAATAAATAAATAAAAAGAAACAATGATGTAGGGTAGGTTCTGAGGAATTTCTGTGAAAGGCATAATCATAAATTAGCAGGATAATCCTTGGAGATGATGAAACTTTAATGCTTCAGAAGATAATCTGCAGGTAGCATATCTGTGCCAATTTTATACAATGAATACATGCATGCCTTAAGTAATCAACTTTAATGGTAACAGTACATTACGAAATAATACATTATGAAAATATCTACAACATTTAAAAATATTTAATTGGATAAATTTAAATCTGACCTCAATGTTTTTTATCTACTCAATGTAGTATTTTCTCTAAAAATTTAAATTATTTTGCACTAATTAGATATAAAATCAACCCAGAAGAGTGGGAATCCTCATAATTATCTACTTTCATACCATTAAAAGTTTACTGAGGTACATTTTAAAATAATCCAATATGAATAGAAAACAGAAAGGATGGGCTATGGATAATGTTTGTATTAAAACTTCAAACATTGATGCTATTATTCCTCAATTGGATTATTCAAATATATTAATTTTAGGAGAAACAATACTGAACCTTCAACCTAGATCTTCTTCCATCTTTGGTAAAATATCCCATAATATTCTAAATGCAATCTGAAGTTCAATTTTATACTCTAAATCAATAGTTTTGAATGGCAAAGGCAGCTATCAATGTAGACTTCTTAGATGAATTCAGGGAATCATTTTACACTTTTTACAGATAGAAATTCTATCAGGCACAAGCCCATTGACCAGTTAACCTAATTTATTTTTTGTTCTTTTAGAACACCTCACATCACATATTTGTTTAATGTTGGATATCCGCTTTAACCTCTTTGTAGATCAAACACCAAAATGATCATTTCATCAATTATTACTTGAAATTAGTTTACTAGCAATGACATTAAATAATGCTGAATTAAAGAGTAAGTAATAGTCTATATTTACATTTGAATTGTTTTTATTTTTTATTTTTAAAGAAGCTTTAGGTTACATAAATATACAAAAAATGTTAGAGATTCCACTATTCCTCAAGTCCTACCACACCCAAATTTCCCACATAAACAACATCTTTCATTAGTATGGTGCATTTGTTAAAATTGATGAAAACATAATGATGCATTTTTACTAACCATGGACTATAGTTTTTCTTATAGTTAACATTCTGCCCCACAGAATTTTAAATATTATAAGAAAATATATAATGGCTTATATCCATCATTGCTATGTCATGCAGGACAATTCCAAGGTACCCAAAATGCCTCCATGATACACCTACTCTTGTCTCTCCCTCCCTCAGAAACTCTGGTGGCCACTGCCTTTATATCAATGATAAAAGCTGTTAAATTTCTAGAATAATAATACATTTATAATATAATAAAAACAGTAATGTCTACATTAGTCCATTGTTTATTCCCCAATCTTGAGAATTTTGGGATGGTGATTCCTACTTTGTTTCTAATTGAAAAGGGGTTTAAATACCATGGGGCAAATGGATGAAGCTATCTTGCTTGCAGTTACAGAGACTCTCTGTTCCTTAGGATCATCATTGTCCATCATCATCCCCTTGTTAGTTGTCCTGTGTGAGACCAATGACCTGGAAAATAGGTTTTGCAACTCTGCTGAAATTCGAGGCCCAACCAGCATATGAACAGACCAAAGATTTAAGTCTGTGGGACATATATTTAACAAATATAGTGCTAATTATAGATTCAGTGAAGTCATGTTTAGGGAAACTGTAAATGAGTCTAACTCTGTTACACTGGGGAAAGTACATTCCAAAGTATGGTCCACTAACAAGATGCTGAATTCCTGGGCTTGTCTGCCCTGCCTGTAGTGTCTAGATGTTTCTAGATCCCTCAAGAACCCCAGTATTTGAAGCACTGTTTACTGTGGCAGTCAATGAGATCCTGCTGAAATGTGCATAAGCATAATCTCTGAAATGACCTCTCAACTCACTTTGAAATCTCCTAGCCATAAAAACTCAATTGTATTTGATATTTCATCCTTTTGTTCAAGGTCTTTTTCCAAATGCAATGCTAGTTGGTGCTTGGTAGTAATCACTCAGTGCCTGGGAGGCTTATCCCTAGGAGTCATGTCCCAATCCAGGCTGAAAGTAGTACATTTATATGCTGATTTTGGCTTAGAAAGAGGCCACATTTGAGCAGCAAAAAGACATTCAGGAAGTAATTCTTAGACAATATATAATACTAGTTTAAGTTTCAATTTTACAAGTAAAGGTTCAAATTACAGTCATCAATATTAAGGGCCTGGTATAATAATTTGTTTTCCTTCACTAGATACTGCCCAAGTACTTGGGGGATTCTTATCATTCTCTCAGAAAATGTAACAATACTCCCCAGGATGGGAGTTAAATATTCTTTTGGTTATTGTGTGGGTCTCCAAGCACTGAGACAATGCCCCTTGTACAGTTCAATATATTCTTGTGCTTTAGATGCATGACCTTAGTGCAATCCTTCCCACACATACCTCCATCACCATCATCCTCTCCTACCACAGTTGTGATCCTTCTATGATCTAAATCCTCTCCAAAATTGAAGCCAAAATGTATCCATATAAAATTATTAAATAAAATATAACAATAATAATTTTAAAAAACAGGCTATTGTATATTTTGTCATAACTTAAAACACTGTGTGGGACAAAGAGTAAATTGTAATATAAACTGTAGTCCATGATTATTAACAATGCTTCAATATGGATTTATCAGTTTTAATAAATGTACCATGCTAATGAAGGATGTTGTTAATGTGGGAAAATATGGTAGTGGGAAAGCATTGGTCATATGGGAATCCCATATATTTTTTATGTAACCTTTATGTAATGTAAAGCTTCTTTAAAAATAAAAAATAATCATATAAAAATTTAAAAATTAAAAATAAATTACAAAATTAAAAAAATGGATTTAAATTAAAATTGTTTAAAAATTGTGTCTTTTCTCACTTTAGTATCTGTTACCTCACATGTACAGTTACAATTTCTTCCATATGCTCCCCCAGTGTCTTATTTTTTTCATTTTATCTTTAAAGAAACTTTAGATTACAGAAAAGTCACAGAAAATATAGGGGATTCCCATATACTCAACACGCTCTCCCTTTTCCACTCTCCCTTATTAACAACATTTTACATGTAGATGGCACATTTGTTACAATTGATGTACAAATATCGCAAACCATAGTCAATGGTTTACATTATGTTTTTTATTTTGCACTATACACTTGCATAGGTTTTGATGAAATTTAAAATGGCCTGTGTCCATCACTGCAAGATCATGCAGAACAATTCTAATGCACTGAAAATGTGCTATATTCTTTCTATTCTCTTCTATCCTCCCTCTCACCTCAAAACTATGATAACCCTGTACATGGAACTGGAGGGAGGGTTGGAAGAAGGACCAGGTGAACCTTGGGGATTTGCAGGTTTGTGGTTAAAACTATAATGGTGTGAATGTACTTTTGGAAATTATGGCAGAAGATGGTTACTGAAGCAAGGCATTGGAGGTGGGGGAATATGTGGGAAATAGGGCACCTGGGGCATGCAACTATGGAATATGAAAGTGTTCATCTTGTCATAGAATGTTATCTCAGTGGGTAGATAAACATTCAATTAACAGAAAAAAAATTAAACTCTCATCTTGGGGAGACCTGCTATCTTCTCAATTAAAGGGACAAGAATCTTTTGTGAACATAGGCAGTGCCTAATGAAATAAATCACACCAATATGTCAAGGCTTCATTATTATTGCAAATAACTATTAACCTTATTCTACATTTGATTTTTTTAAATGCATGCAAAAATTTGAAGATGACATTCTTATTAAAACTTCTATTTTAATTTGATTCCTTTTGAAAACAAAAATATCCAGTGCAATATCCACTTAAGGTGCCCTCTCATCATAAAGGATATCTTGTTATCATCAAGGTACTACCCTAATTAGATTGGTCAAAAATCAAGTTTCAAATACTATCTCACTTGAAAATATGTGTATTAGCACTCAAAACTGCCTCTCTGGGAAGCTTCCAATGAGAAAAGTGGATTTACTACAGAAATCAACTTTTGCACTTACACAGCAAGTCAAGTAAATTCATTTCTGAAACATGTCTAAGATGTCTTTCTTGGTCAATTGATCATAGATATCAGTCTAGGATTCTATGGTGGGGGCTTACTGAGATATACAGCATCATCTGACATCAAAGTCTCAACATTTAATTTTGGAAGTCTCAGGCTTAATATCAGATGTATCACCTCCATTTTTCCATATATTGTTACTGGGTTTGCCAGAAAATATGACTTTGTAAATATGGGAATCCAGCTCAGGAGGGGTAGTTATTGCATATAATCTCTTGGTAATCCATAATAAGGTGCTCAGGTATTCTAGGACCTAAGAGTACTGATTTTCAAGTGCAAGTAGTTCTCTGCCATAGGCAGTCTCTCTTTGTTCTAGAAACCTGAGTATGGATCTGTCAGAGGCTCTCTCTATCACCCTCATCATTATGGAACCTTTTGGAAACACTGTATTGGCTGAAACCTCCAAGTCAATAGTAATGCTGCTTGCCTTGTCTGTTGGGTAAACAGCATAAATCCCATGGCTTTAGGGCCCATTGAAATCTTATTCTTTTCCCAGTCATCCTTCAAGCAAGTCCTTGAGCAGAATTTCCTGGTGTGGCATATGTTTCCTCTAAAATCCAAACAATGCACACATGTACTTTTCCTTTTGACTATAAGTACGTAGTACAAAGAACAAAATATTTTGTATCTTATAATGATCATTTCTGCATTTTAAGACTATTGAAATCCTAAAACCTGCACAAGTTTGGCAGGTTTTTGAAGCTCTGTAGAGTTTATCACCCATATTTTGGAAAAATATGGATTATATTTTACCCAATCATTATCTCCAAGTAGCATAAATGTCATTATCTGTAGAGGTAATAATATGAGTTTCTGTGAAATAGTAGGATGATCAAGGAAACTGCAGACAATTTTTTTTGAGAGAGCAAAATGTCTATGGGGTAAGTTAGTAATTTTGTGTTTCTCTATTTCTCATTTTAAAAAAAGATTTTATTCATCTTTAATGATGATTGTTAAAGGAACACATCCACCAGAACAAAAATGACAAACCAAATTTCAAAATATGTGTGCTTTATTCCAGCAAAGACATTCCATCTGTCACAGTTGCTACATTAAGGGTTTTCACTGGGATATCTATTTGGCCATGCAAAATTAAATCCACAATACATTTGATTTTCAAGGAGAAAAATGAATAAAATAATTGGGACTATGTTAGAGGGTCTGATTCTTAAAAATTGCAGTTGAATCACTGAAAATGTAATCATAAGATTAAATTTCAGGGGCTTACATTTGATGCATCCTACTTAAATAGCTTTTGCTCAAAATTTCATATATATGTTACTAATGTGAGGTATCTGCAAATGGCTAATGTATCTATCTTTGTTGTGTTTCTGGGACATAATAATCATAGTGAAGATACTTATAAACTTGTACCCACTGTGAAATGAAATTTTTCCAGACCTATCTTCACTTGCTGTTTCAGAGTTATGAGAAAGTAACCTTTTCCTCCCTATTCTCACATGCAGAAGCAAGCATTAGTATCAGTGGAATTGATCGGTGATTTCATAATCCTTCCCTTCTTGGAATGCAAGAATCACTCTTGAATTTTCCCTCCAGAGTAATTTTAGTGAAGTTCAAGGACAACTGGAGCCACTACCAGCATCACTTAGGTTTCAAACACTGCCCCTCCCCATGTCAGCTGGGCACAGTGGAGAGTGGTGCCTCCACCCTCATTTAACACCAAGATATTGAATGAGGTCCTTTGAATCAGGATTAATCACTACTCTACCCATACCTCCCTCTCCTGGGGTCAGAGACTCTCAATGGGGTGCTGTACTCCTTCTCCAACAAGCATAAACATAGCATAATGTAGTGGGGGACATGGCAATTCAACACTATTATCACCCTACTCAGTGTGTCAATAGGGACAGTGTGTAGTTGAGCTCCAAAATCACTTGGCATCAACACAGCAAAGAAATTGTGAGAAAGAGGGTAGGAAAAGATTCTAATTACCCTTTTTCTGTCTGATATCTGTGGGACTAAGTGGGAGGCTTAACTTATAAGAACATTTGTAGAAAACAAGGCAGTTTTCATGAAATAGATGTTGGAATTTTCTGACAAATATTTTGAAGCAGATGTCTTAAAAATGTTTCATAAAGCATTTAAGAATTCCCTAAGGACAATGAAGAAATAGAAAACCCCATCAAAGAAATGGAAGTTATAAAAGCAGCAATATAATAATGGAACTGTAAAAACATAATAACAAATAATTTCACAGGATGGGCTCAGTAGTAGAGAATAAAGAGGATAGAATCAGTACACTGGAGGACAGATCAATAGAATTTACTGAATTTAAAATCAGAGAAAATAGAATGAAGTTTTTTTATCATCTTAGAAATCTGTAGGTAATGAACTTATATTTGGATAAATTTACTGAAAATTGGATAAGGTTGTTGCAAGACACAAGATATCCAGGGTATTTAATTGACCCAGTTAGAGAGAACCTTCAAAAATACTATATAAGAAGATATTAAAATTAAACTTCTGAAAACCAAATTTTAAAAATCTTTAAAGAAGCCATAATAATCATGCATTACTTCTATAGGGAAAGAGATTCAAATGAGATGAGATTTCTTTAACCTGAAACTGGGATATGGCACAATATTTTTCAAATACTGAAATAAGAAAGCTTACCCACAGATTCTTTATCTATAAAAAATATGCTTCAGTAGTATTGGAGGAATAAAATAATTCTCAGACAAATAAAACTATGAAAATTTATTGCTAATAAGACGACTTATAAAGTAGGAGAGAGGGAACATTTCCATACAGAAAGGATAAGCTAACAGAATAAGGCTTGAAAAGTTCAGAAAAGAAAAAAGAACACTCGTATGGGCAAAAATATGGGTAAATATAATATACTAACTGTTTCTCATGTGTTTCTTAAATTATGCTTGATGGATGGAGCCATAATCACAACACCATATGATGTGGAAATTAATGTATATAGAGGAAATATTTAAGAAAATTATATATTACACAAAAGATGAATAAAGAAACCTAAATGAGAGTACATTTTAAAATGTCATTCAGTAAAGTAGAAGTCAATATCCTTAGTCAGTAATGTTAGATGTGAGTGATTGTCTACCCACTGTGACCATGCTCAACACCTTGATCATTTGAACAATTTTATATAAATGAGGGAATACTGAATTCCCAGCCTGGAAAACTCTGCCACATTCTGCAAGGGAACAGAAACAGTCCTCCCAGTGCAGGGACAGTGTCTGGCAAAGGAAGAGCATCCACTGATGGGTTCTTGATATTGATGACTATCCTTACCAGTCTTTGCTCTTGTAATTGAAACTTTGCCTACTGTTATGGGGTGCCTAAGCATTGTCACCTGAGAGGCTCCATGCTACTCAAATATGGCCTCTCTCTAAGCCAAACTCAGAATATAAATGCACTGCCTTCACTCCAGCATGGGGCATGACTCCCGGGAATGAGCCTCCCTGGCAACGACGGATTAATACCAAGTGCCAACTGGTAATACAACTGGAAAATGACCTTGAATAAAAGGGGGAAAAGGTAAAGACAAATGAGTTCATGTGGCTAAGAGACTTCAAAGAGAGTTGGGAGGTCATCCCAGAGGTAACACTTATGTACACCTCAGCAGGATCTCATAGAACATCAAAGTGGATATCATTCCACACAGAGGGGCTCCTGAGGGCTCTGGAGACATCCAGGTCCTATATAAGGGGGGATAGCTCCAGAGATTGATGCCTTATCAGTGGGCTTTTCTTTGGAATCTGTGCCCATGAGAGTGACAGAGTTGGACTCAAAAAAGTCTTCCCTGCACATGATCCATCAAGTCTCTTCTACTCAAAACTATATGTGATGCTGGAGTTTGTAGATGTACTTCCAGAGACTGGAGCCTCTGACCTGCCCATGTGCTAGCTGTGCCTGGAATCTCAGTGGAGCTACAACTCCTACTCTACAGCCCGATGGACTCACCCAAGTCACCTGGTGAGGAGACAACGATGGATGATGGCCATCCCAGGGAATGGAGAGAGTCTGCAGCTGCAGGCAGGATTATCTCACCTACTGTATCCATGGGATATAAGTCCCCTCTCATTTGGAGGTGGAGTGCACATCACCATCCCAAACTTCTCAGGATTAGGGGAAGAGCTATGGACTAGAGTGAACTTAATGGTATTCTGTTTTAGACATAATGTGATTCAAGCAATGGAAGAAATACAACAGTGAGGTGTAGTCAGTGGCCACTGGATGCTTTTGGGGCAGGGAAGGGAAAAGCAGTTGTTATACTGGTGCTTTTTCAGGACTTGGGAATTATCCTGAGTGACATTACAATGACAGATATAGACCATTTTACATCAGCATATAACATGCAAAACTGTAAGGGAGAGAGTGTGGTCTACAATGTGAACTATGGTCCATGCTTAGTGTCAAAGCCCCAGGATGTGTATATCCATTGCAGGTGATGTGCCACATTAATGAAAGATGTTTATGTGGGATGTTATGGGAGGTGTGGGAGGTGGAGAACATGGAAATTCCTGTAATTTTTGTGTAACATTTATGTAATCTAAGCATCTTTTAAAAAATATAAAAAAATAATGTTAGATGTGTATATTATAATACATAAAAATCCAAGAAAGCAATAATTCAAGACAATATATTTCAAACTCTAGTGATAAATCCAGATGGAATCCTGAAAAAATATTTGAAAGAAAGCAAAAAGTGTTAAGAAAAGAGAAATATAGGAATGATAAAAGAGGAAACAAACATAGCACAATAAAAAAAGTCTTAAACACTAAAATGTTAATAATTGCCTTTAGTTGAAATACATCAATATTTAATTTAATTAAAATTACTTGATTAATTTATTTAATCAAATAAAATGCAAAGATTGGCACAGTGGATTAAAAACATTATCACAACAAATGGAGTTTATATGATAATATTTCAATTGTAATGGCATATGGAGTATGTAAATAATAGAAATTATTTACCATGAAAATATTAATAAAGAAAAGCAATACTGGATAAAAATATCATATATAAAGTAGATTGCAGAACAAATAAAATTTAGAGGAAGGAACAGTTATTAGGCAATGATAAAAGTGTCAATTCATTTGAAGACAAAATGATGCTAAATGTGTAGAACTAAAAAGAAAACCTTCAAAATAATGAAGTAAAAACTTGTATAACTGAAAGGAGAAACAGACTTATTCAGAATTAGTGGTTTGGGCTTCAACATCTCCTTCTAAGCAATTGAAGAACAAATGCATATAAAACAATTAAGAACCTTGAAAAATTCAGCAACACATTCAACAAATAGGATCTAATTTATTTCTATAGAACTTTACCTCAAACATATGCAAAATATTATTTTTGGCATGCAGTCATAGTACATTGATCAACATGGAATATTACAGGTATAAATATAATGTCAACAAATTTAAAAGAATTGAAATCACGTATAGTTTGATCACTGATTATAATGTGAGCATGTTCCAGGAAAATGATGTTGGAGTAGGTAGTCAGGGCTTAATTCTTTAAAAAATAAAATAAAAAATTAAGGGAGGGGAAAAAAAGCAGTCTAAGAGAGTCACTTTGGCAATCTGCACATCAGGAGAGTGCTATGCATATTCCAGGAGGGAGGTGACAGTGAGAACAAAAATCTGAACAAAAGACATGAGTAACCTGAACCAGTAGCTGATAATGTCACTCATCCTCCTCCCTCAAGATGAACAGCCTGGGAGAAACACTGTGGCTTCTTACAACCAACCAAGAGAGGAATAGATGTCTTTCTCCCTTGCAGGAGAGAGTGTATGGTGGAAAGCAGAAATTCATTTCTCATCATTCATTTTGGTCATCAAGGGGTGCTTTGAAACTTGGTTCTGACCAGATTCATGGATAAGTTGATTTTGAAAGAGTCATCTCTGTGGAAAGATTCTCTGAAGAAGACCATCTGCTGGCATGCTGAGAAAATGGAGGAAGAAAAGAAAAAATATATATAGTTTATCCAGGCCCAGGACCCTGGGTCTTTGGCCCTGATTTGGTAGCTAAGGCTGGGAACTTTTTAGGACTTAGAATAAGTTGAACCAAAAATAAAGGAAAGCCATTAATTACAACTACTTGGGAACAGAGAAAAAGACTATCAGAGGAAATTCACCAACATAGTTTGTTGCCTAGACAACAGCAAATAAGTACTAGCAATACTAAAAAATTGGAAGAGATGGCAAAAAGATAAAAATAAAAAAAACATTGTTGAGACAGAACATTTAAGACAACTAATCAATGATAAGCACACATATCTTGTAAAGCAAATCAAGGAATTGAAGGAAAGTATGGCTAAAGAGATGAAGGTTACTAAGAATACACAAGTTGAGATGCAGAAAAAAATTATAAACAAACATAAAAATAAGAGGTCTTATGCAAATTAAATGCACAATAGAAAAAATCACAAATATACTAGAATCATGTAACAGCAGTTTTGAGCAGGCATAAGAAATAATTAGTGAATTGGAAGATAGGAGGTCTGAAACAGCACAGATATTTCAGACAGAGGGAAAAGTGGAATAAATTATGCTTGAAATCAGGGAATTGAAAAAAATATATAAAATGCAAACATAAAAACTTCAGTAGTATCCCAGAGGATGAAGAGAAGAAGAAAAGTGGCAGAAGAAGTGTTTGAGTAATAATTGCCTTGTGAGAGTCTGTTTTATCAGCCCACCAAGGGGGTCGGGAGTCAATGCTGAGTCACACTCTAATGATGTTGTTGAATCAAAGCCTTAATTTTAACATAATTTAATCAGATATCTCAGCTGAATCTAATAAAATCAAAAGGTTATCACACCCAGAGGAAAAGACCACATTACAATCATAATCAATATCTCTTTTTGGAATTCATAAATTATATCAAATTGCCACATAAGTGTAAAGATAAACTGCTTGAATTAAGTACTGCATTTACGTTAATAATATAGATATCACTAGAATAACTCCACAATTGAGAGACATAGACTGGGAGAATGGATTAAAAAAAATATGATCCATCTATATTCTGTCTACAAGAGACCCTCCTTAGACCCAATGACACAAAAGTTTGCAAATTAAAGGTTGGAAAATTATTTTAAACTCAAAAAGTAACAAAAAATGAGCTGGGGTAAATATATTAATATCAGACAAAATCAATTTAAATGCAAAACTGTTGTAAAAGTCAAAGGAAAATATTTATTAATAAAAGTGACAATGTATGATGAAGAAAGAACAATAAAAAAATATTACCCACCTAAACAAGTTGCTGTATATTATATGAGGCAAACACTAACAAAATTTATTGGAGAAAAATATGCATCTAAAATCATATGGGGCACTTCAATACACCATTCTCAGCAATAGACAAAACATATAGAAAGAGGATCAATAAAGAAAGAGAGATCTTGAGTAATATGTAAAGGGAACAGTACTAATCAACATATACAGAACAGTGCATGCATGCCAAACAGCAAGATATACAATTGTGTTGATGATCAATGACCATTCTCCAGGGCACACCCCATGTTTGGCCATAGAAGAAGACTCAATGAATATAAAAAAGATGGGAATTATACAAAGCACACAGTTCTGCATGTTATATGCTGATGTAAAATGCCCTATATCTGTCATTGTAATGTTACTCAGGATAATTCCCAAGTCCTGAGAAAACCCCTGTATTACAACTGCTTTTCCCCTACCTGCCCTGAAAGTGTCTAGTGGCCAATGGCTCCATCTCACTGTTATAATTTCTTCCACTGCTTGAATCACAATATGTTTACAACAGAATACCATTAAGTCCACTCTAGTCTATAGCACTTCCCCACATTGGAAGCCTATGAGGTCCTACTGAGATGTGCATGAGTGTTACCTCTGGGATAACCTTTGGACTCACTTTGAAGTCTCTTAGCCATATGAACTCATTTGTCTTTACCTTTTCCCCCTTTTATTCAAGGTCTTTTTCCAGTTGTATTGCCAATTGGCACTTGGTAATAATACCTCATGGCCAGTGAGGCTCATCCCTGGGAGTCATGTCCCATGCTGGGAGGAAGGTAATGCATTCATATGCTGAGTTTGACTTGGAGAGAAGTCACATTTGGCAACAAGGAGGCTTTCAGGAGGCAATCCTTAGGCACACCCATAACAATAGGCTAAGTTTCAATTTCAAAGTGAAGACTCCTAAGGCTAGTCATCAATAACAAGAACCTATCAGTCAATCATCCTCCTTTGGGAGACACTACCCCTCCACTTGGGGGACAATTGTTGCTCCCTTGGAGAATGTGGCAGAACTCTCCAGGATGGGAATTGATGAGAGTATTCTCTCATTTATTGAGTGATTCTCCACCCACTGTGACCATGCCCATGAGCATTTGAATAATTTTTTATACCTTTTATGTATATTCAGGTGAACTTCCTCCTATGCACTGCCCCATCCCTGACACCCCCAACAATGATGCTCTCCTGCCTCAGTTGTAATCCTTCTGTGATCCAAAGCTTCTTTAAAGATGAAACCAATACAATAACCGAATACAATTAATATGAAAATGACATAATAATGGTAAGTTTAAATGTAAGATAAAAAAAATAAAAATAAAATAAAATTAGAGGGGAGAGGCAAGATGGCGTCAGTTTAGGAGGGCACTTGCTGACTCGCTCTATGAGGATGGCTGATTGGGGTCAGGGTCTTGCCTGGAGTGTCTGTGCTGGGGGCACATGGAGCAAGAATCTTGGAGACTTTGTTCTGGAGGGAGCTGGAGGCAAGGTGTATTGCTCTGGAAAAATTTGAGTGTTTTTCCCCTGCTTGTGGTGTTTGACACAGATGGCTGAGTCACACCCTCAGGGAAAAACCCTGGAACTCCTACTCTACAGCTCAATGGACTCACCCAAGTCACATGGCGAGGTGATGATGATGGATAATGGTCATCCCAGGGAATGGAGAGAGTCTGCACCTGCAGGCAAGATAAACCCATCCATCTTATCCATGGGATATAAATCCCCTCTCACTTGGAGGTGGAGTGGACATCACCAACCCAGACTCCTCAGGATGAGGGGAAGAGCTATGGACTAGAGTGGACTTACTGGTTTTCTGTTATAGACATATTGTGATTCAAGCAATGGAAGAAATTACATCATTAATGTGGAGCCAGTGGCCTCTGGATGCATTGGGAGCAGGGAGAGGGAAAAGTAGTTGCAATACAGGGGCCTTTATGGGACTTGGGAATTTTCCTGAGTGACATTGCAATGACAGATATAGGCCATTTTATATCATCATATAATATGCAGAACTGTGTGGAGTAGGTGTGGTCTACAATGTGAAATATGGTCCATGCTAAGTGGGAAAGCCCCAGGATGAATATGTCTCTTGCAGGTGATTGTCACACTAATGAAGGATGTTTATGTGGGAGATTATGGGAGTTGTGGAAGGTGGGGCATATGGGTATCCCTATAATTTTTGTGTAACATTTATGAAATCTAAGTATCGTTTAAAAAATAATAATAATAAAAATCTTCCAAAAATGATAGCCCAGTACCAGATGGCTTCACAGTTTAATTCTACAAATCATTCTGAAATGAATTAATAATCTTAATTAAACTATTCCAAAAAAATTAAGAGTTGGGAACATTGCCTAATTCTTTCAATGAAACCAACATCACCCTATTACCAAGCTGCAGAATGATGCTACAAGAAAGTAAATTTACAGACCATTCCTCCAATGAACTTAGACTCAAAAATCTCAAAACAATATTTGCAACTCGAATCTAACAATACAAATGTGTTATACACTATGATCAATAAGGTTTCCTTCCACCTATGCAACATAAGAAAATCTTCTTATTCAACATAAGAAAATCAATTATTTTAATGCAACATATTCACAAAACAAAGGAAAAATATTACATGATCATTGTTATCAATGAAGGAAAGGCATTTCACAAAATTCATAAATTTTTCTCTTTTTTTCTAACTAAATAAATTGAAATGTTTATGTAGTTTTACCTATGAGAGTAAGAATACATTTTATTCCTTTAGAAAAATGCTCTAAGTAAATTTTCGGCCATATGACAATTTACTAAGAAAGATATCTTGAACATATTTCACAAATGAATTTACATGAATCCCTGGTGTAAATGAAAAAGTGGAACTCTGTAGCACATTTCTTTGACTTGCATAATTGCTGTGAAATGTATATATTTATAGGACAATGAATGAAATTGTGCCTCTACCTTACACGATATACAAAAATTAAAATGAATCAATAACATAAATATTTGGGTTAATATCACTAAAATCAGAAAAAAAAAGAAAAAATCTGCTGGATATTGTATTATACAGTGGATTTAAGGTATGACAACAAAAGCACAAACAACAAAAGTTTAAATAAGTAAATTGGATTGATCAAAATTAAACTCTTTTGTGCAATAAAGGACATTATCAAGAAATTTCTAAAAACTGCACAGTTGTAAATTATATATATGAAAAGAGTTTGATATCCATAATATATAGAAATTCAGGTAATTAAGGAATATAAATAAAAACAACAGTTTGAAAAAAATGGTCAGAGTATTTCAATAGATATTTCTGCAAAGAATATAAATACATAAAAAAGCAATAAAAACAAATGTAGTTGCTCAACATCATTACAAATGAAGAGAATGCAAATCAAAAGCACAATGATTTTTCATTTCACACACACTACAATGGCTATTTTATTATTTAATGGAAAATCTCAAGTGATGACAAGGTTATACAAGAGTAGGAGTCTCATTCATTGTTGTTGAGAATGCAACAATATGCAGCCCCTGTGGAAAACGAATTGGAGCTTCCTCAAAATGTTAACATAGAATTAACCATATAACCCTGTACTTCTACTTCTATGGATACACCCAAAATAATTGAAAATAATGACATGAATAAATATTTTAGACATGTTTCTAGCAGCACAAACACCAAGTGGTAGAAGAAATCAATGTGTACATTAATAGAAAAATCCATAAAAAATGGTATGACTATAAAATGAATTATTCAGCCATAACAAATGAGTTTCTGGTATATGTAATGAAACAAATGAAATATGGGAGTGAAATAAGCCAGATACAAGAGGACAAATATTTTGTGACTTCACTTACATGAAATTCCTAGAAGAAACATATTCACAGAAACAAATAGCTATATGTTAGCAGGGCCTACTGATGGTGTGGTATATCAAGTCAATGCTTAAGGGTTGCAGAGTTACAGTTTGTGGAGATGCAAACTTTTAGTAATGGATGGTGGTGATTGGAGCAAAATTTGTGAATGTAATTAATGCTTCTGAATTTTACATGTGAAAGTCATGGGGATGAATAACTTTGCACTGTATATACAAATTTTTCCACAATAAAATTGTTAAAATTAATTATGTAAATAATAAAAAAATGGATTGCATACACATATAAAGTATCACTATGAATCTTTATTTTCTATATGATGTCTATCTTTAGATTCACTAACATTCTGTACCTGGTCGAAAATAATGCTTTAACTATGTTTTGAGTTTGCCTAAGTTTGGTGGAATATACTTCATGGACTAAAATTATATTTCATGGGATATTCCAGAGTAAATTAAATATGATTTGAGTGTGAAGAATTAAAGTAAAGGCATTGGAATAGCATATATTTTCAAATAAGTTATCAGGGAAGGCAATGAAAAAGAAGTAATGAAAAAGAGAAACAGGACTTGGAATGTTGTTTTTATTGCTTGTTTTATGAAGGAGAAAGAAAAAGCACAGATATGAGTAGTACTTATAGGAGAATGAAATTGAAGGAAGAAAATATGTATAAAGAGTACAAAGTGTGAGAGTGATGAGGATGAAGAAGAAGAGCTAACAGAATAGGAGCCTGGAGTGAGACAGCACAACAAATCATGGGTGTAGAGGGATTCCAGCTGTGGTCAGGGTGCTTGTGAATCATGTGGAATGGAGGTGAAATTCCTGAAGATGAAAAATCCAAAACAGTTGAGGTTGCATGGCTGGATGAGTCCTACACCTCTTCCTGTAATCCACTCAATATTGGATAAGGGGTAGAAGGTGGAAAGAGATTGATCGGGTATGTGTTTCCTCTATAAATTACCTGTTGTTTTTAATGTATATAAATTGCATAAAATTTATGTGTATTTTCCTCAAAATGACATACCTGTTTCCTCCTCAGGGTTAAGTTTAGAATATAATTTTACATTCCTCAACAAAATGTATAATTCCTGCTTACCTTAAATTGATCAGTTTTAACTATAATTATTATTTTCTTATTCTTTGTACAAACTAGACTCAACTCCATGATAACCAGTGCTATATAAATTTTAAAAATAATGACTTCCTACTAAGAAAATGTCTGTTACATAAAGCATAAAATAAGCATACACGTTGGAATAATTTATTTATTAAATAAAGAGAGTTAATATTATACTATTTGAAATACTATGCCATGAGCATTTAGTACATTTGCATGAACAAATAAATATATACATATAAAATAATTTTTGTAATCATATATATATTCAATATTGCTCCAAATTTTATGTCATAGATACCCTGCTAAAAGTTAAAAAGTATTAAACAGAACTAACTGCAAATCTCCCAAAAGTTATCTTAAAACTTCTACCTCTGGATTAGTGCTTGTACAATAGATGACAGAACATATTTTTGGAATAAATTTACAGAAAAAAATAATGAATGACAGTAAAAGCTATGAGAATTGCATGCAAAATCAATCCTAAATGCTACAACATATTCTAAAATTAGTAATCTGAAGCATTTCTAATCAGTTAAGTATTTGGGGAAGAAAAATATAACATGATGTAGTAGTAAAGAGCAACAATTCTAAGTGGATTGAGTTCAGAGGATGAGATAGAGACCTCCAAAAAAGGCAAAAAAGTCTGCTCTGATGTTGAGACAAACATAAAATAAACAGGCTTTTATAAAGATAATGAGAAAGATTTAAAATGAAAATAACTGTCAATTCATATGAAAATAACCTGTTAAATTACTCCATCCTCCAGTACTCACTTAGAGCTTAGAATGGGCCAGACACTTGTTCACAAAACATGCAAGGTGAGACCTCAGTCTATAGTGACTTATTGTCTTATATTTCCTATTTTTTAACAGGTCTCAAGTCTGAAAACTATTTCATTAGTAGAGTTGAGAATTTATTAATATTTGAAACTTCTGACTCAATATTAATTGAAAGAGTAAAAAATTAAGTGTCCCTTTATTATTTCACCCTTTTTAATATAACTGATTACTTTTACCAAGAATACTTTTTCCCTGGGTTCTAGAAATAAAAATTGTTCTAAATTTTTATATATTTAGTCCTTGTTTAGTTTTTAGATATTGATTTTATAAATTTATTTTTAGATTTAGTGATCAGATAATATAATGATTTTATATAAATGCATAAACTATATTTTTAGATATTAAAAGTGCAAAGTTGGCTACAAGAGATGAATAACATCTAAAAATGTTAGAAACATCTGAGAAAAATCATTGTTTTTTTCTCATCATATTTTTAATGGTAAATATTACATGGATCCTCACAAAATTAAAGAATATTAATTTATCATGAAATTAAAATATGCTTAGAATATCTCTCTTATTTTTCAGGTAACTGATATACAGAGCACACATTCACATTCCTCTTTTTAATGTACAGACTGAAAGATTGTTCTCTCATAGCATGTCATTGATGATATGGAATCCTTTTCTAAATATAGGCCTCATTTCCCACTTTAGACAATGTATGAACTTTTCAAAATGCATATTGACCTTATGTTGTAGGATTTTAAAGTCTGACATCCTTGAACATTTCCTGTACCAGCAGCGGGTCTAAACATATAACATTATATTCTATTCCTTCTAAGAACACTTGACCTTTTCTTTCCTACCTTTTATTGTGATAACAATACGCTGAACAAAATGAAGTGTTAATTTAAACAAGGATATAATAACTTTGTTCTTAGAAACTAAACGCCTTTCTTTTAAACTGGAATATATAATATATGAAAATATGCCAATTATCTTTCTTTTCATTATATGAGGCAGAACAAATATAGAAAATGTACTGTGAAATTTCCCTGGTGACCAAGAGGTAAGAGATGGACATGTCAGTTTACACATAACCTCGCCATTGTCCTACCATGCCATTAACCCCAATGAGTTTCTCAGCTCACACAGTAACCTAGGGATGCCTTTCTTGTAAGCTCATGGAAAACAGAGAATGTGCGTACTTCAGGAACTATGTGGACCTGCTTGTTGTGACAACAGAAATTACTGTCAGCTGTCCAGACAGTAGAAAAGAGAGATAAATTAATAGGTTTTGTAGATGATTTTTTGTAAACAATGGAAATACATTGCTATTAAAATGGTGAGAAAATGAGCAATAATATTTTATTTAAAAAACATTGTTTTTTTATATTGTTAGTGCAAACTCTCATTCAGATAGTTGGGAGAGGAGTCCAAGGAACAACTCTTTAACTTAACTGGAAATGCGAGCAACAGATTACATACAAAATTTTATAAGCTGTAGAAATAGCATGTTCACATAGCAGGATACACTGAGAAGATTAACTAGTTTGTGCTCATTTTCAGATTGATGGAGTACATTGTCTGTTTATGCAGGGTAATTGGCAGCACCTACTTGAAATTGAAATTCTTCTAGCAAATCCTCATATATTTGCTTACCAAAATGTTAGATTTGTAAAAAATAATGTATGCCTTGATTCAAGAATACAGAAACACATTATTGCTTATCATAAAAGATATACTTATTGTTATCCTTGTGTTAATTTAAAGTCAAATTTATGTTAAAGTCAAATTTATTTAGTCAATCTCCTCCCTGTCCTCCAGCTGTCATGTGAGGACATGTCAATTTATGAGAAACTAGTGTTTGTAACTGGAGTAATATTGATCCTTCCTCTCTTTTGACTCCTTCTATCCTCTTACATTTTTTTCTTCATCAATGTTCTCCTTTTAAATTCTACCAAGGCAAAATATAATGCTCTAGTGACCTGCTCTTCCCATCTTATGGTGGTAGTTTTCTATTTTGGTTGAATCATGTTCATCTACAGGGTTCCCAGAGCTTTTCACACCAAAAAGCAAGATGAGGATCCCTCTGTATTCTATACTGTCCTCACCTCTATGTTGAATCCCCTCATATACAACCTAAGGAAGCAGAAGGTTAGAGAGGCTCTAAGGAAAGTTTTTCATAAAGTCAAATTATAAAGTAAAAAGTTCATTTTGGGAGGTTTCTGATTACTTAAGTATTGTAGTAGCAATTACCAGCCATCAAATACATATTTTCTTTGTGTTTCAGTTTCTAATAAAGGACATATTTATTAAGTTACCAATTACTTACTTAGTCTATATATACATTATGAAAATCACCAGGATTTTAAAAAATTACCTCATTGATTGGAGTGTAATTTTGTTCATGCTTCAAAAACATAGACACACCTTTTTACTTTTGTACTGTCAGAGATTAAATTTATAGTCAAACCCTTATTATAATTAATACTTCATTTTCTTTATTTAGCATCAGGTAGACATAAAGTAAGTCCAACATGCCATGTCTATGTAATTCTTTTGCAACTCTTTTTCTTCTCTGCAAATGTCAATAATAAGTACACTTTAACTCCAGTAATTTGCTTCACCTAGAAAATAAAGTGTCCCATTCAAATGATTTCTGAATTATATTGGCAAGGTATTTGAATGGACGCATTCAAAAAAATTTTTCCCTATATGTTTGTTTTTCTTTCTTTTTTTTCTTGTAGGTAAAAATCAAAATTTTCACAATACATACCAACATTTGCAAAATGATATATAAATATATATGCATATATGTGCATTTGCTTACAAAAATTTAACATGAACATGAACTATTTGCACTTTTGTTCAAATAAAGTGCATTATTCAAATGTAACTGATTTATTACAGGTTAGATAATACTTTGGAACAGCAACCCAATAACAGAGGTCCAAAGTAAACGTCTGTCTTTCTCACTATGAAAAAAGCTTTTGTCCTTAAAAACCTGGAGAATAGTATTTTTAGAATGTGAAGAAGATATTAGATGAAATATCCAAGGTTTTAATTTGAATTCCCCTTTCATTGTCTAAGTTGTCATAAATTATGTATCTCTTAGAAATTGAGTATAATCAGTACCAATAATGTACATTTTTTTCACATCCAAGACATATAGGATATTTACTTTTGTCAATTAAAAATTATTCCTTGAAACTATTTCAATAACAGTGCTTGTGCCAAACAAAAATTGATTTATAGTGCAGAAAATACTGGTAATTTCTCTTTAATAGAAATCTGGTGTGAATGAGTAAAATTTCAGTTGACTATTTCCCAATTAAACTTTTCTATTATATAGCTGGAGTATAAAAATTTCCATTCAATGGCATCTGATCATAAATATGTGTGGGTAAAATCATGCCAAACCACTAGGCAGATTGGATACAATTGTGGACTTAAATGTGTCATTAATGAATGAAATATTAATTAATTAATAATTTAAATTAAGTTATTTTCAAATAAAGAATCATTTGAAATTTTGTGAAAATTTTGTTTGAATAGTGTTTTTCTTTAAATTACCATACATTCTTGTGGGGAGTCTCCCTCAGATCAGGTCCTGCTTTAAACACAAATAATCAGAAGCTTATTTGTGATATAAGTCGAGGGAGCAGAAGAGAAGCACTGAGAAAGGAAAATAGGGACAGAATACTATCCGATCTAAGAATGTCTTTTCCAGGTCATTTCTGTTTATTTATCTCATAGAGGAATTTCTGAGGAACAAAGAGAATTCCTCATTAATCCACAGGGATAGTATTTATCTATTTATCTGTAGGTCCCAAGCTCTGTTGCTTAGCTTGCTCTTCCAAAGTATTAACTAACATGAAATAATTTTTTATTTCATTTCTCTCTAGTTAAAGTTTGCTACAAGGAAATTAACATCCTGCTCCCAACATTCAAGCTATATATTGGTGCCTAGTGGATATGAGCTCATATCTTACATGCACAGTAAAACCCCACAGTTGGAAGGTAAAACATGAGCAGTGTACACTCAAGATGAAATAAATTTTGGTGAAAATAAATGAACCTTGCAGGGAAATTTCCATTGAATCCAGGCAGGATTTTAAGGAGAAGCTTAGATGGTGTGAGTTATATCATTGGTGATATCTACTAACCTCCTTTCTGCATTGCTAAGCAAATTGAGCAAATTCAAAGAGCTACATTATAGACTATAGGTTTACAGGAATAGAAAGGGAGAAGAAGTTTGTGAGCCAACACATATGTGGACAAAATCCATGATAAGCTGGAAGTGTGTAGTTGTGCTGTGGAGGTGCATGATAGTGGTGTAATGATACTTTTGAGTTTGGTGGTACTTGTTTTTCAGGGGATAAGGTGGAAAGGGTGGGTTAGACTGTCAGTGAAACTGGGATGATGGTTGAGTGTGGGAGTAGGTGAACACTGGTTATTTGCAGGTACGTGGTTGAAACTAAGTTGGGAATGCTCTTTTTACAATATGACAAGTGAAGTTTACTCCTTTAGAGTGTTAAATGTTGGGAAATTTGGGACAGGGTGCACCTGTGACAGGGTTCTAGAGATTGTGTGAGTGTTTAACTTGTCATGGCATGTTATATCATTGGGTGGAGGCCCACATAATGAGTGGGAAGGTTGTGCTCCCATTCTGGAGAAGTCCACTATCTTTCTCAAATAGAGGGGTAGGAGTCTCTTTAGAGCATGTGTGGGGCCTAATAGGGGAATATAGACCGGTGTGTCAAGCCCTCAGTGTGGTTGCAAATATCTGTGAATCTTGTCCTTCGTGGAATGAAGCCTGCTGGTTGCCATGGGTCTCAAGAGGCAAGGAGGGAGGATTAGAATAGGTGGAACAGGGGGCATTTTGGGGGTGATGGAAGTGTTCTACATGACCTTGCTATAATGAATACAGGTCATGTTAAATTTCAACAAAATTTTTAAAAGAATATGGTCCAAAATATACACCAAAATGTAAATCATTGACTATGGTTAGTATCAATGTTTCTATATTTGTACATCAGTTCTAACAAATGTACCATTCACATATAAAATGTTATTAATTGGTGAAAGGTGAAAAGAGGAAGGAAGTAGGGAATATGGGAATCCCCTCTATTTGGTACATGAATTTTCTGTAACCGAAAACTTCTTTGAAGACAAAATGAAAAAAAGTAAGACACTGGAGGAACAAATTGAAGAAAATGTCACTATATACAGGACATGTGTTCTGATAGTGATGAAAGGCAAACTGCCAAAAAATTATATTTTTTCCTTACTTTTTATTATCCCAATTTTTTAGTTTAATTTATTTTATTTTTTGTATTTTATTTTTTATTTTAAAAATCATTATTATTTCATTTTCTTATTAATTACATTTGAATCTTTTATTGGTTTCATTTTTTAAAAAGTTTCAGATCACATAAGGGTTACACCTGTGGAAGGGGATGATCATTGGTGCAAGTTGTCATTTATGGTGGATACATGGGAGGAGGCTGTCCTGGGTATACATATGAGACATATAAATCTGTTCAAATATTCACTTGGCATTGTAACAATTGGTGGAGATTTACACAATAACCAAAATAATATGGAATTAACATCCAGGGGTGCTCTGCCACATTCTCTAGTGGAACAGCATGAATCCCCAGTATTGGTGTGATGATTATTGGAGGAGCATGGTCCATTTACAGGCAGTTGGTATTGATGACTGTTCTTATGAACATTTAATCTTGAAAATGAAACTTAGCCTAGTATTAGAGGTTACCTGAGAGTTAACTCCTAATTGCCACAATGTAGCTCAAATGTGGCCTCTCTCTAAGTCAAACTCAGCATATAAATACTTTACCTTCACCCAGTGTGGGACATGACACCTGGCATGTGTCTCACTGGCACCGAGGGATTAATACCAAGCACCAACTAGCAATCCAACTGGAAAAAGACCTTGACGAAATGGCGGTAATATTAAAAACAAATGAATTTATATGGCTAAGAGGCTTCAAAGTGTGTTGGGAGGTCATTCCGGAGGTTATGATTTTGGAACTTCTCAGCAGGATCTCATTGACTGCCAAAGTAGATACTATCTACAAATAAAGGGCTCCTTAGGGCCATGGAGACATCCAGACAATATAGTCAGTGCAGATAGCTCAGGAGATTTCTCCCTTGCCAGTCGGCCCTACTTTGTAATTTTTGCTCTCCAGTGTGACAGAGTTGGGGTCATTTGTGGTATCCCTACACATGGCACTTCTGTCCTTCTATTTGAAGCTTTAATTAGTACTAGAGTTGGTGGTTGTATGCTCAAGAGATTTAAAGCTTTGGATTGTCCATGTGCCAGCTGGTCCCTGAATCTCAATGGAGTTGCAACACTTTCTCTCCATTTCATTGGTCTCAGCCAGGACAACTGACAAAGAAATGATGACAGACAATGATCATACCAAGGAACCAAGTGGGTCTAAAACTGCAAACAAGAGACTCCTAAACATCAGACCTATGGGAACAAATTTCCCTCTCAATTAGAGGTGGAGTGGGCATCACCATCCCAGAATCTACAGGTTTGGGGAATCAACTATGGACTAAAGTAAACTTACTGTTATTCTACTATAGACATGTGACTCTAGCAATTGAAGAAATTATATCATTGATTTGGAGCAGTGGCCACTGAAGTTTCTGAGGGCAAGGAAAAGGAAAAACAGGTGTAATACATTGGCATTTTTAGGATCTGGGTATTGTGAAGAATGACATTGCAACAACAGATTCAGGCCATTATATATCTTGCCATAATTACAGAATTGGTGGTGGTGGGGGGAGTGTAAATTACAATGTAAACTAGAATCCATGCTTAGTTGCAAGGTCCTGAAATGTGTTCATGAATTTCCATGAATGGATCACACTAATGAAGGATGTTAATTTTAGAAAATGGGAAGTTGAGGGGTGTGAGTCATATGAGAATCCCCTATATTTTTATTTAACATTCATGTAACCTAATTATCTTTAAAAAATAAAAATAAAAAATATTTTAAAAAATAAAAAAGGTGATTGTGGGAATATGGCCAACAGGTTAGGCAGATAAGGCTTAGCTCTCACTAAAACAACAGAGAAAAAGCCAGAGGCTACCTTGGGGACCTGCTTTGGGGTACAGCAAACAAGGATACTACTTCACAACTCCCAGAAGAGTGAGGATCAGAGGGACAAAGAAGCCAAAACAAGTAATCATAAGTTATTGAACCTCTTGGTTGAGAGTTTATTAAACCTCCCCCACCCCTGAGATATTAAGTGAGGGTAAAACTCCCGACAAATTGTATCTAAATGAGAGTAGAGCAGAAGTCTACCTCCACAGGAAGTTGCTCTGAGTCATCTAGGAGTGTACTGGACAGAAAGAGAAACCACGAGAAAACCGTGGATTACTTACCTTGGAAGCTGGAAGCAGCACACATAATTGGCCCTCAGGGCAGATAGACTACATGGATCCTCTGGCCCCTTGCTCCAAACAGTTTGAAGGCAGATTTGCTGTGGGGAAAAAGGGTCTGGGAATATGGAGAATGATTTCTTCATGGTGAGTTTAGCCCACTGTGCCTCCCTTGAATAACAGAAGGGACCACAACTCTACAGGGAGAGGGGAGGGGATCTCCTCAGACAGGTGATCATGCCCAGCCAACTGGTTAAAGAGAGAAATTACATCAGAGAGGAGGCATAGACAGGTATCTGATCAACAGCACTCCAACAGACTACTGCAGGGAATCTAACCTACCCAGGGGAAAGGGGGTGGATAGCTTGCTGAAAGGCTTATTAACCTAAGGAGGGAGAACTAAGAAGATGAATTCCTGCCTAACATATACAAGGTCTCTGGTTTAATTCCTGTCACTTCGTTGGGAAGTGATCCACCAAGTTATCAGGCATCCAGCTGTGACTTTATGACAGGGAACATATAGACATTCTCTTTTTTTAAAATTATTAATTAATTAATTAATTTTAAAAAATATTTTAAAAGATGCTTAGATTACATAACTGTTACACAACAATTACAAGAATTCCCATGTTCCCCACTCCCACACCTCCCACAAAATCCCACACAAACATTTTTCATTAGTATGGCACATCACCTGCAATGGATGTACACATCCTGGGGCCTTGCCACCAAGTATGGACCATATTTCACATTGTAGACCACACTCTCTCCCAGACAGTTCTGCTATATGCTGACATAAAATGGCCTATATCTGTCATCATAATTCAACCCAGGAAAATTCTCAAGACCCAAAAAAACCCTTGTATTACAAATGCTTTTCCCTTCCTGCCCCAAAAGCATCCAGTGGTGACTGGCTCCACCTCACTATTGCAATTTCTTCCATTGCTTGAATCACAATATGTCTATAGCAGAATACCAGTGAGTCCACTCTAGTCCATAGATCCTCCTCTAATGCTGAGGAGTTTGGGATGATGATGTCCACTCTACCTCCAATTGAGTGGGAGACTGTATCCAATGGATTTGATGGATGGAATTATCCTTCCTGCAGCTGCAGACTCTCTCCATTCCCTGGGATGGCCACCGTCCATTATCACCTCCTCACCAGGTGACTTGGGTGAGTCCATTGAGCTATAAAGTAGGAGTGGCAGCTCCACACAGATTCCAGGTGCAGCTGGCACATGGGCAGGCCAAAGGCTCCAGTCTCTGGAAGTATACCTACAAACTCCAGCATCACATATAGGTTTGAATAGAAGGGACTTCATGTACCTTGTGCAGGGAGGACTTATTTAAATCCAACTCTGTCACTCTCAGGAGCACAGATTCCAAAGTATAGCCCACTTATAAGGCATCAATATCTGGAGCTATCCCCCCTTATATAAGACCTGGGTGTTTCCAGAGTCCTCAGGAGCCCCTCTGTGTGGGGTGATACCCACTTTGGTGTTCTATGAGATCCTACTGAGGTTAAGCATTACCTCTGGGATGACTTCCCGACACTCTTTGAAGTCTCTTAGCCATATGAATTATTTGCCTTTAACTTTTCCCCCATTTATTCAAGGTCTTTTTCCAGTTGTATTGCCAGTTGGCACTTGGTATTAATCCCTTGTTGCCAGGGAGGCTCATCCCTGGGTGTCATATCCCATGCTGGAGGGAAAGTAATGCATTCATATGCTGAGTTTGTCTTAGAGAGAGGCCACATTTGAGCAACAAGGAGGCTCTCAGATGGTAACCCTTATGGAACCCCATAACAGCAGGCTAAGTTTCAATTACAAGAGAAAAGACTTATAAGACTAATCATCAATAACAAGAACACATTAGTGGACCATCCTCCTTTGCCAGACACTGCCCCTGCACCTGGGCAACTGTTGCTGCCCCCTTGGAGAATGTGGCAGTGCTTTCCAGGCTAGGAATTCAGTATTCTCTCATTTATTGAGTGTTTCTCCACCCACTGTGACAATGCCCCACCCCTTGATCATTTGTACTACTTTATATATCTTTCATATATATTCATATGAACTTCCTCCCATGAATCCCTGATCCCAGACATCCCTCACCAATGATCCTCTGCAGCCCCCATTGTAAACCTTCTGTGATATAAACTTCCTTGAAGATGAATCCCATATATTAAACAAATATAATTAATAGGAAAATGAAATAGTAATGATAAGCTAAAATTTAAGTGATAAAATACATGGAAATTTGGGGAAAAAACTAAAACTAAAATATAATTATAGGATTGGGACATTCAAAAACTGGGGAAAATTAAAAATGTATTATCATTATTATTTTTCTTTTATCACTGCATTATTGGGTGTCCAGTCTTTACCGTGGCACCTTCTTTGTTTCTATTTTTCCCTTCAGTCTGCTTTTTAAAAACAAGTCACTGCTGTCTTGTTTCTTGCTTGTTGTGTATCCTCTTCCTTTGTTTCTAAATGTTTCCTTTTCCTTTTTTCTTTGGTTTAATGATTTACTGTACCTACACTATTTCTTTTCTCTACTTCATCTTTATATCTTTTGTTTTCCGTTGTTCTTTCATTCCACCTCTTTTATTTGTTCTCCATTTTTTTAATGATTTTATTTCTCTCAGCCTGTTTCATTTTACTTTTTTACTTTTTTCTCTCTTTTTCCTTTTTTTCCCCAACTTCTCAACATTTCAGCCTTTTAATTCATTCTATAAATTTTCTCAATTATGTTTCCTTTTTCATTCTTTCTGTTATACTTTTATAATCTTATTCTTCTCTCTTTCTTACTTATCTTAATTATTCTATTTTCTTTTATTATTAGTATTAGTATTATTCATTATCTCTTCCTATTTCTTTCCATTTCTCTGGTCCTATTTTTTTTCTCTTTTAAAGGAACATAGACAACTACAAGGAAATAGAATAAGAGGAATGAAGTGTCAACATCAAACTTTACTACACACACAAAAACAACATAGGAATAAAACCATAGAATAGAGATGGAAGCTTATGAATTGAATAAACCCATAAAGATAAATAGATCCCTAGACACTAACAAAAATTTCAAGCCATATTAAGGAACAGGAAGACATTTCCCAGTCAAATGAACAAACTAAAAACTAGGATATGATGCAGAACACGGAACAACTAATAAGATATGTCCAAAGAAATATCATGAATCAACTATATGAAGTGGAGGAAGAGATTAAAGATATTAAGAAGACAGAGTGAAAACATATTGAAGAAGTTGTAAACATACAAAAAACAATAAAGAATATGATGGAGAATGTATTAGTCATCCAAAGGGATGGTGATGCAAAATAACAGAAATGGGTTAGTTTTTATAAAGGATATTTATTTGGGGTAGAATTTTACAGTTACCATGCCATAAAGTGTAAGTTACTTCCCTCACCAAAGTATATTGTCATTTGTTGGAGCATGATGGCTGTTGACATCTGTAAGGGTTCAGGCTTCCTGGGTATCTCTCTTCCAGGAGCTTGGATTCTCTTGGCTCTGCTGCTCTGTTATCTCCAAAAGGCCAGCTGTAGTGTATAAGACAAATATCTTGTTTATCTTCCTGGGGACTTCTCTCTTTCCTCATGACCTAGAACTTCTGTGTTTTACTTCCCAGGGCTACAGTTCATGATTCCAGCATCAAAACTCCAACATCAAAACTTGAACACTGTCTTTTGTCATGTCTCTTAACTGTGTGTCCCAACCCACCAATGGTTAGAGACTCAATATCCTACTGATGTGGCCCAATCAAAGCCCTAATCATAATTTAATCATGCCCAAAGGAGGAGACCAGTCTACAGACATAATACAATATCTATTTTTTTGAATTCATAAATAATGCCAAACTTCTCCACTCCAGCCTCTGAATTCTAAAAGGAGATTAAAATATTCAAAAAACATTATTTCAGTAGCTATACTAAGTACAAAGTCATATCATAATCAGTAAAGAAATACAGTTTGACTAGGGGCAAAGTCCTGTCTGTTGTAGACTTCTGAAACTTACAATTTATCTGCTTAAAATACACAAATGGGAAGACAAAGGATAAACAGTTTCATTGGCATAAAGAGAAATCGGGAGGGAAATATGAGTCATGCATCCTCTACAGTAAACCTGCAGGAATCACTTCATTTGATGTCAAAGTCTGAGAGGTAATATAAATTTTTCTTAAGATGATAAATTTTTCCTTGGGGCTTTACAGGGACCCACACTTTCCACAGTCTTGCCCAACAGCTATTTCCTTGGTTCCACAATCATCAAGCACTGGGTGTCAACCAAGCTCCAGACCTCACCCTCAAAGAGCATTGGTGTTATTGCCACACTTCACCCAATCTCTGGTTAGAGACTTAACAACCCTATTACAGTGGGGTGAAGGCAACATCCTCCCTAACCTTTTGCAAACAGGCTCAACACTCACAGAGTCAGGATTTGACCACCTGGAATTCCTTATTCCATGGGGGGCAGGTGCACCCTTCTCAGAAATATGGGGTGCCTATCATAACCACCCTAATCCTTGAGGAATGTGGTCCACACTCTCTGTACCCTGGGGTTGGAATACTTTCCACAAACATTGAGTAGGAACATTCACCCTCTTCAACTGCTTATGCAATGCACCATCTCTGTACATATGGGTGGGGTTCATCTCTTGGCTGAAGGTGATTGCTTAATTTTAAATGTCAGCTTCCATGGTTTTCATCTTAAAGGTATTTCTCCTTCAATCTTTCCTTTTCATATCCCTTTTAGTCCACGGTGATAGTGGTTTTATTCATACAATGTTCTCAAAAAGCTTCTTGGTTTAGCATGCAAGAAGCAGGGGTCCAAGCCAGTAAGCAATAAGACCTTCCACAACTGGATCTTCAATCTTTATTTACAAGTTCCAAGTTTAGTTAAGTCCTCAAATGTGGCACTATTGTCTGGGATTCTGATATCCTGAAGTTTGGAAATTCCAGAATCAGTTTCTGTTTCTTTTGTATACAACAGTTAAGTCCTCAGCATATTTCTCTCATCTACCATTTTGATATAAGCTACCAGAAGAAACCAAGCCACATTCTCTGAGTTTACTGTGGAAAGGTCTTCAACTTTATGCCCAGACTCACCATTTTCAAATTCTTCCTTCCATAAAACATCAGAAGTTAATCTTGCTAAGTTCTATGTGACTTTAAAACATAGATCACCTTTCCTCGGGTATCCAATAACAGTTTAATCATTTACTTTTAAGGCCTCATAAAAATCTTGTTTAGCATCCATCTCACAATTATTTCCTTCTAAGTCCTTCTCAAAAATAACATTAGGTTCCATATTACTATCAACAGTCTCTGCAAAGTATCTAGGCCTTTTCCATCAGGCATCTCACAATTCCTTCAAAAAATACACCTTACCTATTTATAAAACAATTCCAGCATTTTGGTAATTGCAAAAACACTTCCCCACTCTTCAGTACCACATTCTGTATTAGTCAGACAAAGGGGTGCTGTTGCAAAGTACCAGTAATGGGTTCGTTTTTATAACGGTTATTTACTTGGTGTGGAATCTTACAGTTACCACTCCATATAGCTTTACTTACTTTGCTCACCAAAGTCTATTGCCACTTGTAGGAGCAAGATGTTTGCTGCCATCTGTAAAGGTTCAGGCTTCCTTGGTTCTTATCATCACAGGACTTGCTTCTGCTGGTTCAGCTGCTCTGTTAGCTCTACAAGGCCAGAGGTAGACAATTAGTTGAATGGCTTGATTCTCTTCCCAGAGAAAAAGAATTTCTCTTTCCTAATTAACATGCTTCTCTGTGTGCATACTTCCTGGGGCTCCAGCTCTAGACTCTAGCATCAAAACTGCAACATCAACACTGTACTTTGCCATTCTATTACCTATGTGTCACCACACAACAAGGAATGAAGACTCAATGTTCAAAGATGTGTCCCAATCAAATGTCAAATCATAATTAAATCACACCCAGAGGAACAGACCTGTTTACAAACATAATCTAATATCTATTTAAGGAACTTTATAAATAATACCAAGCTGCTACAGTGATGAATGTCACAATCCAAGAAAATTAAAATAAACTGTAAGCACAAAACAGCAGATTTGAACAGGCAGAGGAAAGAGTCTGTGATGTGGAAGACAGTGCATCTGAAATCAAAAGATGATAAAACAGATAGGTAAAAAGATAGAAAACAATTCAATAGGGAGTTAGGGATTTGAATGAAAATAAATAACACACAAATATACATATTATAGGCATCAGAGTGGGAGAAGAGGAAGGAAAGGGGAGAGAAAGAGTGTTGGAAGTAATAATGACTGCAAAATTCCAAGCCCTATTGATGGAAATTGTTGTTCATGTCCAAGAAGCACAGGACACTCTGAACTGTATAAATCCTAGAGGGCCTCCTCCAAGAAACAACCTTGTCAAATTGTCCAATGTGGAAGACAGAGAGAAAGAATTATGAAAGCAGCAAGAGAAAGGAGAACCAGCACATAAAACGGAAGCTCAATAAAATGATGTGCTGATTACTCATCTGAAACCATGGAGGCAAAAACACAGTGGTATGATATAGTTAAGGTGCTAAAGGAAAAACTTTAAGCCAAGAATTCTCTATCCAGCAAAGCTAAAATTCAAAATTGAAGGAGAGTCCAAAATATTCACAGGTAAACAGATATTAAGAGAATATATGTATAAGAAACCTGCACTTCAAGAAATACTAAAGGGAGTTCTGTAGATGGAGAGGAAATAACAAGAAAGAGTAAGATGGAGGAGAATTTGAGAACGGCTAAAAAGATAAAAAGAAAAATAAAAACAATATATAAATTTCATAAACCTATAGAAAATATGGCTAATGTAAATAATTCCTTGACAGTAATAACCATTGAATAGTAATAACCATTGACAGTAATAACCTTGAATGTTAATGGATTAAACTCACCAGTCAAGAGACACAGATTGGCAGAATGGATAAGGAAATATGACACAGCAATATGCTATATACAAGAAACCCAACTATATTCAACTGATTCACAGAGGCTGAAAGTGAATTATTGGAAATCATTTCCAAAAACAAACAATTAACCAAAAAAAGGGTGGGAGTATTTATACTAAAAGACAAACAGACTTTAAATGCAAAACTAGTGTAAGAGAGAAAGAAGGACAATCTACAAAAGTAATTATCCAAAGAAGGGTAATCTACAAAGAAGAAAGAACAATCATAATTATTTATGCCCCATACCAGTGCAACTCAAACCGCACGAGGCAAACACTGGGAAAAAATGTGGAGAAATAGATGCCTCTACAATTATAGTGGTTGACTTTAATGTACCATTATCACCATTAGACAGAACATCTTGACAAAGAATCAATAAAGAAAAAAGTCTTTGAAAAATACATTAGAGGAACTTGACCCAATAGGCATACAGATAATATTATGTACAAATACTGCAAGATATACATTTTTCTCAAGGTCACATGAGTCATTCTCAAGGACAGACCACATCTAGGCCATAGAACAACTCTCAATGAAGTCAGAAAGATCAAAATTATACAAATAATTTCTCTGACAACAATAGAATGAAGCTTGAAATCAATAAGGGGCAATGAACCAGATTAGGCACCAAGTTATGGAAATTAAACAACACACTCCTAGACAAACTGTGGATCATGGAGGGAATCTCAAAGAAATAAGTAGCTACCTTGAAATGAATGAAAAGGACAAAACAGCATATCAAAATATATGAGATGCAGCAAAGCAGTACTGAGAGGGAAATTCATAGCCATATGTAATTATTTAAAACCAAGAAATAGCTAAAATCAAAGACCTAACTGCACACTTAGAGGAATTAAAAAAGAACAATAAACCAACCCCAAAGAAAATAGGAGAAAAGAAATAATATAGATTCGAAGAAAACTAAATGAAATTGAAAATAAGAATGCAGCAGAAATAAATAAAATCAAAAGCTGGTTCTTTGAGAAGATTAATAAAATTGTCAAACCCTTCACTAGGCAAACAAAAAAAAATACAGAAGATGTAAATATATAAAATAAGAAATGAGATAAGAAAGGGGTTATCATCACTGACCACACTGAAATAAAGTGTATCATAAGAGGATACTTTGAAAACTTATATGCCAACAAGATGGATAACTTTGAGGAAATGGAAAAATTCCTAAAAACACACAAGCAGCCTATATAGTCAGAAAAAAAATTGATGAACACCACAGACCAATCAAATTAAAGAGAGAATTACTCATCAAAATCCTCCCAACTAAAAAGAGCCCAGGACCAGATGGCTTAATACGTGAATTTTACCAAACATTCTAGAAAGAATATCACAAATCCTGTTTAACTTCTACCAAATAACAGAAGTAGAGGGAACATTGTCTAACTCATTCTACGATTACAACAGCCCCCTAATAGCAAAGCCAACCATAGATGCCAGAAGAAAGGAAAACTGTAGACTAATTTCTCTAATGAACCTAGATGCTAAAATCCTAAAAAAAAAAATACTTGTTAACCCTATTCCAAAACACATTAAATGATATATTGCCCATGACCAAGTGGGTTTTACCCCTGATATATAAAGATAGTTCAACATTAAAAAATCAATATTATACACCACATAAACAGATCAAAAGGAAAAAAAAAACACGATCATCTATATAGATGCAAAAAAAGCATTCGACTAAATAAAGCAAACTTTCCCAATAAAAACAATACAAAGGTAGGAATAGAAGGAAACTTCTTCAACAAGTTAAAGGGTATATATGAAAAACCTACAGCTAACATCATATTTAAAGCTGAATTACTGAAAGTTTCCCCTCTAAGATCAGCAACAAGACAAGGATGCCCACTTTCACTGCTTCTATTTAACATTGTGTTAGAAGTACTTGCTCAAGTATGTACAATAAAAAGATATAAAAGCCATTAAAATTGGAAAGGAAGGAGTGAAAATATTACTATTTGCAGATGACATCATCCTATACAGAGAAAGCCCTGAGAAATCTACAAAAAAGATTCTAGAGCTTTTAAATGGGTTTTTAAATAAAGTCTGAGGGTAGAAGAACTATGTGGAAAAATCAGTAGCATTTCTGTATGCCAAAAATGAGCAATTTGAGGAAGAAGTTAAGAAAATAATCCCAATTACAGTAACAACTAAAAGAAACAAATACCTCAGAATAAATTTACCTAAAGATGTAAATGACTTACATGCAGAAAATAAACAACATGTTAAAGGAAATCAAAGAAGACTTAAATAAATGGAAGAATATTCCCTGTCATGGGTAGGAAAACTAAACAGCATCAGGATGTGTATCCTACCCAAACTGATCTACAGATGTAATGCAATCCCAATAAAAATCACTGTAGCATTTTTTTACTGAATTGGAAAAACTAACTAGGAAATTTATTTGGAAGGGCAAGAGACCCCAAAAAGACAAAAACATGGAAAAACAAAAATGAAATTGGAGGAATCACACTACCTTATTCTTAAACATACTATAAACTACAGGGGTCAAAACTGCATGGTATTGTCACAAGGACTGACATACTGACTAATGGAACTGAAATGAGAATTCTGATGATCATCCTCCCATAAAATGTCATCTGATATACGGCAAGGCAACCAAGCCCACTCAACTAGGTGAGAATGGCCTCTTTAGCAAATTGTGCTTGGATAACTGGATATCCATATCCAAAATAGTGAGAGAGGAACACCATCTCATATCTTACAGAAAAATTAACTCACAATGGATCAAAGATCTTATTTATAGGAACCAAGGGCATAAAAGACCTTGGAAGTTAATGTAGGGAAGCATCTGCACGATCTTATAATAGAAAATGGATTCACGAATATCATACACAAACCTTGAAAAGTGAAAGAAAAAAAAAAGATAAATTGGACCTCCTCAAAATTAAAAACTTTTGCACATCAAGGAGATTTCAAGAATGTGAAAAGTCAGCCTACCCAATGAGAGAAAATGGTAACCATATGTCTGCTAAGAGCCTAATAATCAGCATATATAAAGAAATACTACACCTCAAAAAAAAAAAAAGACAATTAACCCATTTAAAAAATGGTCAAGTGATCTGAATAGATCCTTCTTGAAAGTTAAAATACAAATGGCTATAAAACATGAAAAGATTCTCAACATCATTAGCAATTAGGGAAATGCAAATCAAACCTACATTGACATATCATAGTATAACAATTAAACTGGTGGCTATTAGAAAAACAGAGGACTATAAATGTTGTAGAGGTGTGGAGGATGTGGAAGAAAAGGAACCCTCATACACTGAAGGTGGGAATGTAGAATAATGAAGGCTTTGTGGAGGACAGCTTGGCAATTCTTAAAAAAACTAACTATAGATCTGCCATATGATCCAGCAATTCCACAGCTATCTATATAACCAGAATTATTGAAAGCATGTACACGAACAGATATATGCACAACAATGTTCATAGTGGCATTAGTCACTTTTGCCAAATGTTGGAATCAACACAAATGCCCATTGACAGATGAAAGGATAAACAAAATGTGGTATATACATACAATGGAATATTAGCTGTAAGAAGGATTACAGTACTAACACATGGGATAACATGGATGAATATTGAGGATCTTATGTTGAGTGAATCAAGCCAGACTTTGAAGGGCAAATATTACATGAACTCACTGATATGAATTAAACAAATTGAGCAAACTCACAGAGCTACACTCTGGAAGGTAGGTTTAAAGGAAATTGAAACGGAGAAGGTTGTGAGCCAATGTTCATACAGGCAAAATCTATGATAAGGTGGAAGTGTGTAGTTGTACATTGAAGGTATATAATGGGTTGTAGTGATAATATTGGATTGGACAGTGCAGATTTGATAGGGAATTCTGTGGGGAGTTTGGATAGGATGGTGCATGGAACTAAGGTAGGGGTACTGGGGGAGCAGGTGAACACTGGGTATTGGTGGGTACATGGTTGAAACTATAATCTAGAGAAAGCTCTTTTGGACATCTGAGAAAGAAGGGTTACCGGTTTAGGGTGGTCAATGGGGGCATTCATGAGAGTACACATCTGGAGCAGGCTTCAAGGAAGTGTGCAAGTGTCATATTGTGGTGTATCAGTGAGTGGAGACTGAAAAATGAGTGGGAAGGAGTTGGGCTTCCTTCCAAGGTAGGCCCTCTATGTTCTCATACAGAACAGCAGGAGTCACTTGAGAGCAAGGGAGGTGCCTAATAGAGGACAGACCAGTCTGTCAAACTGTCAGGGTTGTTGTAACTATGAATCTTGTCCTTAAAGGAGTGAAGCCTGGTGGTCTCCATGAGCCCCAAGGGGAAGGGAAAGGAGGAATAGAATAGATGTAACAGGGGGTATTTTGGAGGCAATGTAAGTGTTCTACATGAACTTGCGATGATGGATACAGGCCATGTTAAATTTCATCAAAAGTTTATAAAAATGTACAATCTAAAATGTAAACCATAACGTAAACCATTGACCATGGTTAGTAAGCATGTTTCAGTATTTATATATCAACTGTAACCAATGTATCATCCACATATAAAAAGGTTATTAATATTGTAAAGGGGTAAAAGCTGGAGAATATTGGGTAAATGGGAGTCCCCTTTTTTCTATATGTAATTTTACTGTGACTTGAAACTTCTTTGTAGGCAAAATGAAGAAAAGTAAGACACTGGGGGAATAAATGGAAGAAAATGTCACTGTACATACATGACAACAGATCTTACAGTGGTGAAAGGCAAAATAGTTTTTAAAAATATTTTTCATTATTTTTTAATATCTTAATTTTTAAATTTTATATATTTTTCTGTATTTTATTTCTTATATTTAAAACTATAATTTTTATTTCATTTTCATATTATAAATGTATTTTTAAAGTATTTGTCTCTTTTATTTGCTTAATTTGAAGAAGTTTTGGATCACAGAAAGGTTACATGAGGGAGAGGAGTACCATGGGAGTGAGGTCACATTGATGGGGGATACATTGGAGGAAATTCACCTGGGCCTACATATAAGGCATATAAATGTGTTCAAATGTTCATTGTGTATTGCCACAGTGGGTGGAGATATAAACAATAACCAAAAGAATATCAAATCACCATCGTGGGGAGCTCTGCCACATTCTCTAATGGAACAGCATCATTCCCCCAAGTACATACAGTGGCAATGACTAGTGAAGGTGCATGGTCCATTGATGGACCCTACTTTGAAATTTATGCTCCCCAGGGTAACAGAGTAGGACTCAGTTGGGTTTTCCTTACACATCATTCTTCTATGCTTCTATTTAAACTTATAATCAGTACTAAAGTTGGTAGATATTCATCCATCCAAGAGACTTAAATCTTTGAGCTTTTCATGTGCCAGTTGGGCCCTGAATCTCAATGAAGTTACAACACCTACTATCCAGTACATTGGTATCTCTCAGGATAACTAACAAGGAGAAGATGATGGATAACCATCATACCAAGGATTTAAGAGTGTCTACAACTACATGCAAGAGAGTCCCTTCCATAAGTCTTATGGGATCGAAGCCTCCCTCAATTAAATGTGGAGTGGACATCAAATACTTCAGAATCCTCAAGACTGGGGAATGAACTATGGATGAAAGTAGACTTAAAAGTATTCTATTATTGACTTACTATGATTCTAATAATGGAAGAAATATCACTGATGTGGAGGCAGTGTCCACTGGGTTTCTGAGTGTAGAGAGAGGGTAAAAACAGTGTAAAATGGAAGAATTCTTGAGACTATGGAATTGTCCTGAACGACATTACAATGACAGAAACAGATCATTATATATCTTGCCATAACATACAGAATTGAGTTGGAAAGAGTGAAAAACTAGGATGTAAATTCTAATCCAGCCTTAGTGGCAATGGTCCAAAAGTGTTTATCATTTGCAATGAATGTATCATACTAATGAAAAATAGTTGCTAATGTGGGAAAATGTGGGAGGTGGGGAACAGGGCATATGGAAATCCCCTATTTATTTTCTTTAATATTTATGAAATTTAAGTATCTTTTACAAAATAAAAAAAATGAAAAGACAAAATCAAAAGAAAAAAATAAATTTATGAATATGAGGAAAAAGGAGTTACTGGGTTATATATTTCTATATAAAGAACAGCTACACATTTAATAAATAGTATAAGGTTAGTGTGCTCTATGATACTAAGGGTAAATACTATGAGACAAACCATTAAGACATGCTAAAACCAAGTAAAGAAACCCTAGCTTGGGGAAAACGCTAACTTCTATTTGGCAGGCAGGAAGCAGATTATGGCCATGGTTGTATGTTGTTTCAAAATTCAAAGTTTTGAGGTAAGTGAAACAAACGAATGATAAGGATTAATTTCATAGTCTAATGTGAGACAACAACATTTTAGCACACTGTGATAAATCTTAGAGAATTAAACACAGGATAAGATATATTCAGAGCTATTGGACTGTAGGATATAGGTTCATCGAATAAAACAAAGTGTATTAAATAGCAGGAGAGATTATTGTCAGAGTAGACAAGTCTGAACTCACCAAAAATCCAAACACTTGCTGATGAAATTGTGCAAATTATTATTTTTTCTTCTAACAATTTATTTAATAAGAAGTCTCTGGTTAAATCTGTTTAATTGACCCTGAGAGAAAACTCTCCCATAGGAATTTAAACACTCAATGACAAAACACTCCCACAGGTCATTTTACTGACTTACATCTCATGGATATTGTTCATTTGTTCCCAGTATTAATATAAATGTTGCAAAGAATTCTCATTTTGGACTGTCCAGCCAGGTATGTCCAAAAGAAGCCTGGGATTCTTAGAAAACTACACTCACCAAACCAGAATGTGATATTCAGGTCTTCGAGACTGATTGCACTGCTGGCATGTGAAATTAACCATCACTGAACATTGCATTTTTAAATAGGGAACATGAAAATATGATGCTGCATCATGTGAAGCACTAGGGAACAAGGCAGATAGTTCAGACGATCTCATCAATAAAAAGGAACAAATGTGAGTTTGCATGAATTCCTCAATACAATGAAAATCAACCAATAATACCAGACAGTTAAAATTTACAGTGCTTTTCTCATGTAATGTGTTTCTTGTATTTTGAAAAAAAAAAGGCACAAGATTGTTATGACTCCTTCCATTTAGAAAAAAGAAAAGTGACTCTTAAATCTGTTCTAATTTCAACTATAAACACAGTAAACTAACTGGTAAGTCTATACTCTGTTCCTTTATCTATAAAGATGTTATTTCTTGTAGTTATATGGTTGAAGTAATGTATGGAAAATTGAATGATGTTATCATGCATCATCATTACTGAACTATTCATGAACAAATCACCACATTGTCATCACTTGTGAGATACATTGACTGTTGGCCCGTGTATTTTATTTCAAATATTTTCTAAATTGAGAAGCAGATAGTACAGCAGTGGGAGGGATTCTCACCTTTATTTTGAGTGATGTAATCACTATCACCAAATAAATAGATGGGGAAACATTCAATTTCAATTTGGATTATTTGAGAAAGACCCCAACATAGGTTGTGGGGCTGATTATAGCATCAACAGGCATTAAGGTTACCAAGCACCTGATATGCTAAAAGGAGAAACTGTGTGGTGGTAAAACAAGGCTGCCTAATGGAGTCTGGAAAGCATCCTCTTTCTTCTCTGCTAAGCACAAACTCACCTGGCATCACTTCCCCAGAAAACAAGAATAAACATACCCAAACATTTGCAAAAGTACAGAGCATCCGTACCAGCATTTTATAAGAAATCCTGGATTTTCACATATTTAAAACTCCCCTTACTCATATCAATAAAGCTTCTCTGGAAGAAAGAGAGTCCTCTTAAGGAGCCCAGAGTAATGTGGAAATTCAATTAGTAAAAATAATTTAATTCTAACTTCAAAAAAAAAAAAAAAAACACACTGAAGAAAGAAAAGAATTAGTAATTCACTTAGCTATTTTCATCTCAGTTTGGTTTAAATATAATAAGGCAAACCACACTAAAGTATAACAATAATAAGATTATACATTAAAATTTGTATTAAAAATGCTTATTTTCTGCCATTTGAAAATGACCTTGCATTTTTTTTGATGAGGCAGATTAAGGAAGATTTATTTTAATGATAACATGTATACATATTTACAAAAATAATGCAAATAAATAACTAACACAAGAAAAATGGCTATATCTGGGTGGTAACCTAAGTATTTTGTATGAGTTTTTATTGTAGTAAAGTATACCAAACACAAAATTTCCCCTTTTAAAGTGAATAATTCAGTAGTGTAAATTCAGTATTGTACAACCATCAATCTATCCATTTCCAGAACTTTTTCCTCATATTTTCAGTGGTGTTTTCATGTGCTTTTATAATATTGTGTTTTTATAAAAATATTTTTATGAATGGAGAAATACATTTTAAATTAAGAAAAATAATGGGTATAAGAATACAGTATAAAATAGATATGAAAAAGTCATTATATTTTGACCAGATGAATAACAATTAAATTAAGATTGTTCAATAAATGTACTGAGATATTTGTAAGCCAGCAATCCATATCACTGTCTGATTCTTAAGACTTTTCCTTTATCATCTGGGATGCAAGGCTACAAGTCATATTAGTATGCCTGTGTGTAATATTCAGAGCCTAGATCCTGCTGGTGAAACCTCAGTGAAAATCTGATCACTTACATAGTTTAATGTGGATGAATGTTCCGCAAATTGACCAGTGGGGATTTGAGGAGCAACTCTGCCCATGCATATGTAGAGTGCATTGGTTAGGGATTAATCGACTTAATAATTTGACAGGAATAGCATTGATGAACACTAGAGGCCAGGGAAGACTTTATAGAAGAGTTTCCAGGAGCCTCATTCCAGGCACACCAGCAAAGCCTGTAATGTGAGAGGTGAACAAATGATTAAAGTGAACAAATGATTAAAGAGCCCAATTAAAGTCTGTTTCATGGATAGATTTTGAATAGAAGTTAACATGAGTGTGTTATCACTAATATGAGTGAGGGAGCTCATATTAGATTTTAATCTAAAATAATTTTTACACAACCATTCACACACATGCATTCTCAGGGTAAAATATGTTCTCCTATATACATTATATATTAGGATCACACAAGTTGCTATAATTAAAAAAAAAAAAAAAAAACACCAAAATTTAGTGGTTTAATCACATAAAAAAAATGTAATTCCTGCTCAAATAATGACTTAATGTTAACTGATTACCTATACTCCTTCCACAATGAGGCTCCAACATATTCAACATTTGTCTATCAAACTTGGTAGTGATTGGAAGGAGAAAACACCCTCTTTATATTGCTTTCTATAATGTTCAATAACATGATCTCACCCAGTTGTTGAAGAAAGAAGTGAGATGAGGTAAAGAAAAAGAAAAGAAGGGAAAAGAAAGCATTAGTTTAGGCTCAATGAGCAATCAGCAAATCAGGAAGGGGCTTAGAACATTTATTTTCGTGCATGAAGTATGCTGGGTATACATAGAATAATTCATATAAGATTATTATTTTTTTTAAAGATTTATTTTTATTTATTTAATTCCCCCTTGCTGCTTGTGCTTGGTGTGTCCATTTGCTTTTGCGGTTTTCTGGGTCTGCTTGTCTCCCTTTGTTGCATCATCTTGCTGTATCCGCTCACTGTGCCGCGCGGGCCGGCTTGCCTTCACCAGGAGGCCCTGGGAATCGAACCCAGGGCCTCCCATATGGTAAATGGGAGCCCAACCAATTGAGCCACAGCTGCCTCCCTCATATAAGATTAATAAATACTTTACAATAAATGACTGAGGCTTTGTTGCATTGGCATCATTTGGCAACTAAAAACGATGACTCACAATTTATATGATCTTTATGATTTTCACTCTGCTGTAAAGTTTTCAATGTAACTGATACATTGCTAAAATTGAGAACTCTTAATACACTGAAATGATCTACCCCAAAAGAGGTTTTGATACTTATTTAAAGAAAAAGAAAATAAATGAGGTTATAATTCATTATGGGTGTTTATTTTTATCTATTACCTTTCAGTTCAAACAGTTGACTTAAAATAATGGTAGGGAGGAATGAGACAGCAGAAATGGATTTTATTCTCCTGGGACTCTTCCCAAGCATGAAGCATGCTGACATCCTCATTGGTGTGATCATCCTAATCTACCTTGCTGCCCTCACAGGGAATTCCACCATGATATTCCTCATCCTGTTGGATTCCCGGCTCCACACACCCATGTACATCCTTCTCAGTCAGCTATCCCTCATAGATCTGCTCTTCATCTCCACCACTGTACCCAAGATGGTCAAGGACTTTTTCTCAAGGAAGAAAAATATCTCAAATATAGCCTGTGGGACCCAGATATTTTTCTTTGTGATGCTGGGGGGAGCTGAGTGCATCCTTCTGACTCTAATGGCCTGTGATCGCTATGTGGCCATCTGCCATCCACTGAGATACCCAGTCATCATGAACCAGAGGGTCTGCCAGAAGATGGTGATGGGATCCTGGGTGGGTGGTGCCCTAAATGCTCTAGTCCAGACTGTATACACCATGCATTTACCTAAATGTGGTCACAAGGAGATAGAACATTTTTTCTGTGCAGTCATGGCTGTCTTGAGTTTTTCCTGTCAGGATACGTCTTCATATAAGTTGGCAATTTTTGTGACAGGCATTGTGTTGCTCCTTTTTCCTTTTGTCATCATCCTTTCCTCCTACAACATCATTCTCTTCACTGTCCTACGTATGAATTCCTCCAAGGGGAGGAACAAAGTACTAACCACTTGCTCCTCCCACCTGATGGTTGTGGGGCTCTATTATGGCCCATCCATTTTCACTTTCATGACTCCTGGTTCCTCACACAGTCCTGTTCAAGAAAAGGCTGTATCACTCTTATCTTCAATAATTACACCTACCTTGAACCCATTTATTTATAGCCTGAGAAACAAGGATGTATTGGGGGCAATGAAAAAGTTATTGGAAAGGTGTCTCTTCTAAATGTAAAACTCCCAATATTTTTATTTCATAATAAATAAATAATGAATATTGTATAATGTTTGAAAAGTCAATAAATACTTGTAATCTTTCTGTTATAAGTGCCTAAATATTCATGGTCTATTATTTGATTTGATTTTGTTTGTGATCTACACAAATTTCACAGAAGTTTTACTATGTGAATTTAATGCTCATACACTTCAGTAAGAAGTGAGTTTTTAAATTTGTGTTACATTAAATTGGTTTTAAACATTCTTTAAATATATTTTTCCTGAATTAAAACTCTGTGCTGATCCGATGTATTTTCTCTTTTTTTCTAATATAAGTTTATTTTTTTTATTTTTTAAAACATACTTAGATTACATAAGTGTTACACAAAATTGTAGGGATTCCCATATGCCCCACCTTCGACTCCTCCCACAACCTCCCACATAAACATCCTTCGTTAGTGTGGAATATCACCTGCACTAGACATACACATCTTGGGGCTTTGCCACTAAGCATGGACGATAGTTCGCATTGTAGACCGCACTCTCTCACACACAATTCTGCATGTTATATAATGATGTAAAATGGCCTATATCTGTCATTGCAGGATATCACTCAGGATAATTCCCAAGTCCCAAATAGCTTCTGTATTACAACTGCTTTCCTCTCCCTGCCTCTAAAGCATCTTGTGGTCACTGACTCCACATTAATCTTGTAATTTCTACCATTGTGTGAATCACAATATGTCTATAACTGAATACCAGTAAGTGCACTCTAGTCCATAGCTCTTCCCCCAATTTTGAGGAGTCTGAGATGGGATGTCCACTCCACATCCAAGTGAGAGTGGTCTTATAGCTCATGGATAAGATGGATGAGATTATCCTGCCTGCAGCTGTAGACTTTCTCCATTCCCTGGGATGGCTGTTGTCCATTATCTTCTCCCCACTAGGTGTCCAGGGTGAGTCCATTGGGTTGTAGAGTAGGATTTGCAGCTCCACCGAGATTCTGGGCCCATCTGGCACATGGACAGCCTGAAGACTATGGTCTCTGGAAGTACACCTATAAACTCTGGCAATACATATAGGTTTGAATAAAAGGGAGAGATGGACCATGTGCAGGGAAGACATATTTGGTTCCAACTTTGTCACTTTCAGGAGCAAGGACTCCAGAATAGGGTTCACTGATAAGGCACAAAACTCTGGGGCTCTCTGCTCTGATATAGGACCTGGGTATCTCCAGAGCCCACCTGTTTGGGGTGTATCCAGATTGGAAAACTATGAGATCCTACTGAGATGAGTATAGTGTTACCTCTGGGATGACTTCCCCACTCACTTTGAAGTCTCTTAGCCATATGAACTCACTTGTCTTTGCATTTTCCCTCTTTTATTCAAGGTCTTTTTCCAGTTATATTGTCCATTGGCACTTGTTAGTAATCCCTCATTGGCAGGGAGGCAAATCCCCGGGACTCATGTCCCATGCTATGACGAAGGTAATACATTCATATGCTGATTTTGGCTTAGAGAGAGGCCACATTAGAGCAACAAGGAGACTCTTAGGAGACAACACTTGGGCACCCCATTACAATAGGCCAAGTTTCAACTTCAAGAGCCAAGACTCATAAGGCTAAGCATCAATAACAAGGGTCCATCAGTGGCTCATTCTTCTTTGCCAGACACTACCCCTGCACTTGGGGGACTGTTGCTACTCCCTTGGAGAATAAGGTAGAGCTGTCCAGGATGGGAATTCATTATTCTCTCATTTATTGAGTGGTTCTCCATCCACTGTGACCATGCCCCATGAGCATTTGAACAATTTTATATGCCTTTTATATATGTTCAGCTGAACTTCCTCCCAAGCACCCTCATCCTTGACACCCTCCACCAATGATCCTCTCCCACCCCAGTTGTAACCCTTCTGTGATACAAAGCTTCTTTAAAGATGAAGTCAACACAATAGCCAAATACAATTAATAGGAAAATGAAATAATATTGATATTTAAATGTAAGAGGTAAAATACATAAAAACTAAAAAAAAAAACTAAAATTAATATTAAATTAAAAAACTAACTTATTAAAAAATGAGAAAAAAATTTAAAAAATTAAAAGAAAAAAGTTTTTTGACATATTGCCTTTTATCACTGCACTATCTGGTTTCCAGTCGATACAGTGGTACCTCCCCCACTCACTCCCCAGTCTCTCACTATTTTTCATTTAATTTTCAAAGAAGTTTTAGGTCACAGCAAAGTCACACACCAAATACAAGACGCTCTCATATACCCAAACTCCTTCCACTTTGCTCACCCCATATTAAACCTTTTTGTATGTGGATGGTAGCGTGGTTATAACTGATATACAGATAGTGAAATTTAGCTACTAAACATTGTCAATGGTTTACAGTATGGTTTACATTTTGGATTGTACACTTTTATAAATTTTGATGATATTTACCATGTCCAGTGACCATCACTGTCAGGTAAAGAAAAATATTTCCACAGACCACTAAATATCCCCTGTTTGATCTATTTTGTTCCTCCCTCCCAATCCTTCTGGGTCCCGTGATGACCCCGTGGCTTGATTCATTGGATGACAAGATTTATAGTTACATGCAACAAGAGGTCATGACACACTGCTTTGTCCTCCACTATTAGAACTGCCCTTGCTCTCAAGAGATGCCCACCTGTCTATTTCTGCTCTCCCCTCAGTATCCTGGGTATTCTTACCCACCCTTCCCAATCTACCCATCTTTAAGCCTGCACCACCCTCCTGTCATATCCCTTCAATACACAACTACACTCTATCACTTTACCATAGGTTAAGTCCACATGGGTGGTGGCTCAAAACTTTCTCTTTTCTTTCTCTTTCTTGTACACCTATCTTTCAGACAATAGTTCTCAGAGACTGCTCAATTTCCTTAAGCTATATCAGTGAAGTCATGTACTGTTCATCCTTCAATGCCTGGCTTGTTTCACTCACTATAAAGTCTTGCAGAATCCTCCATGTTATCACAAGTGATAGCACTTTATTCCTTCTTACAACTGAGTAATATTCCATTGTATGTATGTACCACATTTTGTTTATACATTCATCTGTTGATGGGCATCTGGGTTGATTCCAACTGTTGGCAATAGTGAACAAGGCTGCTATGAACATTGGTGTGCATATGTCTGTTCGTGTCTTTGCTTTCAGTTCTTCTGGGTATATACCCAGCAGTGGAATCACTGGATCATATGGAAGATCTACAGTTAATTTTTTGAGGAACCACCGAACTGTACTCCACAGTGGTTGGACCATTCTACAATCCCACCAGCAGTGGATGAGGGTTCCCATTTCTCTACATCCTCTCCAACAGTTATAGTCTGCTGTTTTTTTAATAGCTGCAATTCAAAGGTTGTAAGATGGTATCTCAATGCAGTTTTGACTTGCATTTCTCTAATAGCTAGAGACCTTGAGCATTTTTTCATGTGCTTTTATAGCCATTTGCATTTCTTCCTTGGAGAAGTGTCTTTTCAGGTCACTTGACCATTTTTTAATGGGTTATTAGTCTTTTTACCTCTGAGTTGTACAATTTCTTTTTTTTTTTTAAGATTTTATTTATTTATTCATTTATCCCCCCCTTGCTGCTTGCGCTCACTGGGTCAGCTAACCACGCCATGCGGGCGGGCTTGCCTTCACCAGGAGGCCCCAGGAACCGAACCCCGGGCCTCCCATATGGTAAACGGGAGCCCTACTGATTGAGCCACAGCCGCTTCCCACAATTTCTTTATATATGCAAGATATTAGACTCCTATTTGATATATGATTGCCAAATATTTTCTCCCATTGGGTAGGCTGCCTTTTTATTTTCTTGGTAATGTCCTTTGAGGTGCAATTTTTTTAATTTTGAGGAGATCCCATTTATCTATTTTTCTTGTGCTGCTCATCCTTTGGGTGTGAAGTTCATGAAACCATTTCCAATTACAAGGTCCTGAAGATGCTTCTTTACATTATCTTCCAAGGTCTTTATGTTCTTGGCTCTTATATTTAGATCTTTGATCCATCTTGAGTTGATTTTTGTATAATGTGTGAGGTGGTGTTCCTCTCTCATTCTTTTGAACATGGATATTCATTTCTACAAGTGCCATTTGTTGAAGGGGACATTCTCTCCCAATTGAGTGGGCTTGGTAGCTTTGTCAAATATCAGATGACTGTATATGTAAGGATTTATATCAGAACTCTCAATTTGTTTCCATGGTCAATTCATCTATCCTTGTACCAATACCATGGGGTTTTCATCACTGTAGCTTTGTAGTCTGTTTTAAAGTCAGGTAATGTTGTACCTCCAACTTAATTTTTCTTTTTCAAGATGCCTCTGGTAATTCAGGGCCTCTTACCTTTCCAAATGAATTTTGTAGTTAGTTTTTCCAATTCCTTAAAAAATACACTGCTGATTTTTATTGGGATTGCATTAAATCTGTAGATTAATTTGGGTAGGATAGACATCTTGATGATGTTTAGTCTTCCTATCCATGAACAGGGAATGTTCTTCCATTTATTTAAGTCTTCTTTGATTTCCTTTATCAGTGTTGTGTCGTTTTACATATATAAGTCCTTTACATTTTAGTTAAATTTAGTCCTAGATATTTAATTCTATTAGTTGTTATTGCAAATGATATTTTTTTCTTGATTTCCTCGACAGATTGCTCGTTATTGGTGTATAGAAATGTTACTGATTTTTGAGCATTTATTCTATAGCCTACAATGTTAGTGAACTCCTTTATAACTTCTAGAAGCTTTGATGTAGATTTTTCAGGGCTTTCTAAGTATAGGATCATGTCATCTGCAAATAATGAAATTTTTATTCTTCTTTTCCAATTTGGATGACTTTTCATCTTTTCTTTGCCTCAGTGCTCGAACAAGTACTTCTAAGACAATGTTAAAAAAGAGTGGTGATAGTGAGCATCCTTGCCTTTTCCCAATCTCAGAGGGAAGGCTTTTAGCATTTCACCATTGAAGATGATGTTAGCTTTGGGTTTCTCATATATACCTTTAAATCATGTTTAGAAAGTTTTCTTCTATTCCTATATTTTGTATTGTTTTTATCAGGAAGGTTGCTGTATTTTGTCAAATGGTTTTTCTGAATCTATAGATATGATCATGTGATTTTTTTCTTTCAATCTGATTATGTGGTGTATTACATTGATTGATTTTCTTAGTTTGAACCATCCTTGCATATCCAGGATGAAACCCACTTGGTCATAGTGTAAAATTTTTTGATGTGTTGTGGAATGTGTGTAGTAAGTATTTTGTTGATGACTTTAGCATCTAGGTTCATTAGAGAAATGTGTTTGTAATTTCCCTTTCTTGTAGTATCTTTGTTTGGCTTTGGTATTAGGGTAATGTTGGTATCATAGAATGAGTTAGACAATATTCCTTCTACTTCTATTTTTTTGGATGAGCTTAAGCAGAATTGGTATTAGCTTTTTTCTGGAATGTTTGGTAGAATTCACCTGTGAAGCCATCTGGTCTTGGACTCTTCTTAGTTGGAAGGCTTTTGATGACTGAGTCTGCCTCTTTACTTGTAATTAGACGGTTGAGTTCATCAATTTCTTCTTTCATCAATGTAGGCTGCTTGTGAGTTTCTACAAATTTGTCCATTTCCTCTAAATTATCATTCTTGTTGGCATATAATTTTTCAAAATATCCTCTTATGATACTCTATTTCTGTGGGATAAGTACTGATATCCTTTTGCTCATTCCTTATTTTGTGTATTTGCATCTTTTCTTTATTTTACTTTGTTAGCCTGGCTAAGGATTTGTCAAATTTACTGATCTTCTCAAAGAACTGGCTTTTGGTTTTATTTTTTCTAGTGCTTTCTTATTTTCTATTTCATTTAATTCTGCTCTAATCTTTGTTATTTCTTTCTTTCTACATTTTGGGTTTAGTTTGTTGTTGTTTTTCCAATTCCTCCAGGTGTGCAGTTAGGTCTTCAATTTTAGCTCTTTTTTATTTTATAATATATACATTTATGGCTATGAATTTCCCTCTCAGTGCAGCTTTGGCTGCATCACATATGCTTTGATATGTTGTGTTGTCATTTTCATTAGTTTCAAGTAGTTACTGATTTCTTTTGAAATTTCCTCCTTAACCAACTGTTTGTCAAATAGTGTATTGTTTAGCTTCCATATCTTTTTACCTAATCTGGTTCTCTGACTTTAGTGATTTCCAATTTCATTCCATTGTGGTCAGAGAAATTACTTTGTATAATCTCAATCTTTCTGAATTCATTGAGAGTTGTTCTTTGGCCTAGCATGTGCTCTATCTCGTAGTATGATTCTTGTGCACTTGGGAAGAATGTACATCCCCCTGTATTTGGTTGTATCATTCTGTATATGTCTATTAGGTCTAATGTATTATTCATTCTTTGTTTCTTTATTGATTCTCTGTCTAGATGTTTTATCTAATAGTGATAATGGTGTTTTAATGTCCCCCACTATAAGCAGAGAAACATTTATTTCTCCACTTATTTTTCCAGTGTTTGCCTCATGTATTTTGAGGCACCCTGTTTAGGTGCATAAATATTTTTTATTTTTCTCTCTTCTGGGAGATTATGCCATTTACTAATATATAGTGTCCATCTTTGTCTCTTACAATAGTTTTACATTTAAAGTCTATTTTGTCCAATATTGTGGTAGCAACTCCTGCCCTTTTCTGGTTATTGTTTGCTTGTAAAATTTTTTTTCCAGCCATTCATGTTTAGCCTTCTTGTATCCCTCTGTCTAAGGTAGGTTTCTTCCAGACAATATATAGATGGATCATATTTCCTTATTCATTCTGGCATTCTGTGTCTCTTTACTGTTGAGTTTAATCCATTAACAATCAGTTTTATTACTCTCAATGAATTTCTTACATCAGCCATATTTTCTCTGTGTTTATGTATGTCATATGTTGTTATATTTCTCTTTTTGTTTTTTTAGTTTTTCTTACACTCTCCTCCAACTCTCTCTCTCTTGTTTTTTCCTTTCAACCTGTAGAACTTTCTTTAGTATTTCTTGCAGTGCAGGTTTCTTATTGGAATATTCTCTTAATTTATGTTTATCTCTGAATATTTTGAACTTGCCATCACTTTTGAATGCAACTTTTGCTGGATAGAGAAATCATGGCTGGATTTTTTTTCTTTTAGTTTTTTGACTATGTCATACCACTGTCTTCTTGCCTCCATGGTCTCAGATGAGAAATCAGAACTTAATCTTATTGTGCTTCCCTTGTATGTGATGGTTCTCTTTTCTATTGTTGCCTTGAGTATTTTCTCTTTGTTTTGAGCATTTTTCATTTTGATAAATATATGTCTTGGTGCAGGCCTCTTGGGATTTATACTTTTTGGGGTGCACTGTGCTTCCTGGACATGTACATCCATCTCTCTTCATAGGTTTGGGAAGTTTCTAGCCATTATTTCCTTCAACACTTTTTCTGTTTCCTTTCCCTTCTCTTCTCCTCTGGGTGCCTATAATGTGTATGTTTGTGCATTTTGTGATGTCAGTTAAATCCCTAAGTCCCTTCTGGATTTTTTTCTGTCTTTTAATCTATCTGTTCTACTATCTGTTTGATTTCAGATATACTGTCTTCCACATCACTAATTCTTTCTTCTGCCTGTTCAAATCTACTGTTATGTGAATCCAGCATCTTTTTGAGTTCTTGGATTATGCCATTCATCACCATAATATCCGTTATCTTTTTATGTATGTTTAAAATTTCTTCAGTATGTTCTCCCAGTGTCTTCTTTATCCTTAATTACTTCCTTCACTTCTTTAAGTTGGTCCATGATATTTTTTTGGAGAGCTTTGATTAGTTGTTTGATGTTCTGCATCTCTTCCTGGTTTTTAGTTTGATCATTGCAATGGTCCATGTCTTCCTGTTTCTCATTATGGTTTCTAATTTTTTTGTTGCCCTCTGGTCATCATTTATCTTGATGGATTTATTCAGTTGATTAGCTTTTCTCTCTGCTCTAGAGTTTTATTTAGCTGGTGGGTCTTTATGTGTGTTGTTTTCTCTTTGACATTTTGTTTTTCTTATATTTTCTTGCATTTTTATATGTTCCCTTGAAGTATAAAGATTAGGGCCAAAGGAATCAAAAAAAGTTAAAAAGGAAAAAGGATAATAGCAATATGGATAAAGGTTAGAAGAGTGGCTATATCAGACTTAGTAAGATGAATATTTAACATGTAGGTGGTGTGGTGTAATAGGGGGAAAAAAGTGTAGTACTTATAATAGAATAGGAAACCAAATAGAGGAAAATATATAGAATGATTTCAAAGGCCTGAATGATGAGGAGAAAGGGAAAGAGTCAAGAAAGGGCTGAAATGAAAAAGTTAATAATAATAATAAAAAGGAAAACAGAATAGACAAGATAGAAATAGACACCCATGAAGTTGAGGACTAATGAAAAAAGGTGGAGTGTAAGAACCAAAACGGAAAGCAGAATGTGGAAAAGTTAAGGAAGGAAAAGAGATAGCATGGTTAGACAAAATCAATATAGATAGAGAATGGAAAATCAAAAAGAAGCACAGCAAAGAAGAAACAAGATAGCAGCTCCTAATTAAAAAAAAGGAGGTGGGGTGGAAAGAGGAAAGAAAAGTAAGAAACAAACAAAATAAAACCAAACACATACACAAGCATGCAGTCAAAGTAAGCCAAGGAAGAACAGCATTCCTTCTTAGGCCCTTGTGGAGCCTCTCAGCCTGCATTCATCAATCAATTTCCCTGCAGCCTTCTCTCTGCAGGCTTTGAGGCAAATTTTAGTGATTAAATTAAGTTAAAAAAATTTTTGTAGAAATATGGGAACCAGAAGAAGGCCTCTTGTGGACCAGTCCCTCTACTGAGGGGACCCTAAATAGGCTGGTGGAATCTTGTCAAACACTTTCCAATGCCTGAATCCCCCCAGGGGAGCTGATGCTCTCACACTCCACATGGAATTACAAAATTGGCTGGCTCTGTCCCCTACCAAGCCAAGCTTCTGTGTCCCACGGCTGTCAGGTAAATCAGGTTTCCTCAGTAGATTCACCTCTCCCTTCAGCCCAGCACCACTTCTAGCCAGCTGGTTTGCTCCCCAAAAATCTGCAAGGGGGTCCAGACAGCCAAACCAACAGAAAAAGCCCTCTCACCCTTTACCAGGACCCTGCTACTCTCAGAGAGTGCTCCCTCTCACCTGGTTGCCTGGAGGGTGGGGCTTAGCCATCTGTGTCCCTGATTTCTAGCTGGGAAAAAAAAACACTATTTAATATTGAGCAGTCCCCCTTGCTGTCCAGCTCCCTCCAGATTGATGTCCCCAAGGTTCTTGCTCTGCAGGCTTCCAGAAGAGACTTCCTAGTGAAGATCTTGTCCCCAATCAGCTCTCTTTCATGAGAGAAATGGTGAGTGCCCACCTTAACTGACACCATCTTCTGCATTTCTGCCTGTATTTTCATAGTTGTATGCTTATTGTATTTAAATTTCAAATGGGCATGTCAAAATTACTTCACAAAAGATTAATAAAATACCCTTACTTGTCAATTCACCTATAAAATACATTATTTCAAATAATATTGACTCATTAATTTTTGCTTTAGAAACAGTACAATATAAAAATATTAATTAAAGATTTTAATTTCAGCATACAGTAATATTAGAAGCTAATAGTCTAATTTAAAAAGGAACAACTAAAAGACCAGTAATCTGTTGTTAAATAGATTATGATTAGTAAAAAATAAAGCTTATTTAGGCAGATATTTGAATGCCTATACTATTATCTTAGAAGAAATATGCAGGTTAAAGGAGCCACTAATTTCAATATACAGCTTGATCTATTTGTGTGAATTATCCAGCATTATGGATGTGCATTTTACTGTTTCTTTACTTTTTTCTATGTTAGGGTCTCCTATTTTCCTGCACTGCTTGCTGTCTTAGACCCCTTCTTTCTGGGAATGCACAATTCTTTCTGTTGGAGAATAATTCCTTGACCTGTTTAAGTGATAACAGTTTAACAATCAAAAATACTGTACAACCTCTCATTCCAACATTTATCTTCTAAATCAGGCATGGAGCCCATGAGCATAAATTCCATGAGAGCAGTTCTGAGTTTGCTACCTGCCCTAGCCCAGAATCAACAAATTACCTTCATTATACAAGTAGTAAATAAATGTTTGTCAACTGAATGGCAGGTCATTTTCAAATTAAAATGAGTAAAATCAAACACATATTGCACTCTCAGCCACTATTTTAACTCCATTAAATCTGCTTTTGAGTTGAAGTGTATGCTAGTATTTATAATAGCAGAGAAAAATTGGAAATAAATTGAATACTATTCAGAAAAATGATATCCACAGCAATGAACATTATTTAGAATTTAAAAATAACACATTAGAGCTCAGCCAGGATACAAGATTACCATGAGTTTTATTGCATTGATTAAGCAAAGAAAAGTAATGTTTACAATGTAACCCATTTTTACATGGTTTAATCAGCCAAAACAAAGCCTCAAACAACATGGCTCAAATGATTTCACAGTGGAAGTTGCCCATTGTGGTAGGGAGAACCCAAAGCCTCTCTGAAAAAAGAAAAAGAAAAAAGCAAACTTAAATCATCAATTGAGGCTATACTGAATCCTAAACTCACAATTTTAGATCAATAAATATTCAAAGAAGTGACCCATTTTGACTAAGAATCAAAACTCTGAGAATCTGGAACTCTGTCTCTCATCCTTCTTTATTTCATTAATTTTGGTCAGAATTTGGTAAAAATTGCATCATAGTCTAATGACTCTCCTTGTCTCTTCTGGATCCATTTTATTTTTTTTATATTAATCCCTCCCCCCCAATATAACACTTGCAAATCTAGTCCCATCTCATTGTCTGCTTCTCAGAGGACCAGAATTAAACCTAGTGCTATTAACAATAGTAATCCTCTCACAACAGGTTGGGATTAGGGTTAAAAATCTATAGCAGCATTTTGAGGGAGGATGGAATTCAATCAATGTATCAGTCAGAACTCTTCAGAGAAACAAAAACAATGAGAGGTTGGGACATAAAGATAAATGATATAGAGAGAAAAATAGATAATAGATCGATCGATTGATAGATAGATAACCGATAGGGATAGATGGATAGATTTATAGAAACTTATATAGATGTATATACAGATATATAGTTAATTATTTTAAGGAATTTGCTCAGATGATTGTGGAGGCTGACACATCCAAAATCTACTAAGACAGACTGGCAGTTTGGAAATTGAGTCAAGAAATTCATATTTTCTGAGAAAACTCACTTTTATCTGAATGTCTTCAAATGACTGGTTAAAGCACCCCCACTTTTATATGTCACTGATAAATATGATAGATGGGAGTGTACATGAGGGAAGCAATAGTATTGGGTAACCAGATAGATTGGCCCCCTACCAACCCCCCTTTTCCAAACTTTGAGGTAGTTTTTAGTAATGACTTGAAGGGGCTCCACTGTATGAGACACTCAGGCTCATTTACCTGGATTATAGCAATGACATGTCTGGAGGTGTTCTCAACTCATGTCTCCCAAATGAACTCTCTGAAGAAAACCTTAATGGAAGGCTATAGAAGATACATTAGTATTCCCTAATCATACTGTCTGACAAACCAGGATAAATGAATTCCTATCATATTTTCCTTCCCTAGATTGTTTTAAAATAGCATTTATTGATGTATACTATACACACGCACACACATACATATAGTGAGAGTTTGATAAATTTCAAAAATTAGTGCCATCCTTTAAGCTCCCTTTCTAAATTATAAAGGAATTCTCCCCATATCTTATTTGATCACACTCCATTCTTGTCTTCCCAAACATAGGCATTACTTAAACATTTAATACAACAGACTAGTTTAGTAGCCATGTACTTTTAATTGAAATTTTTATAGAGATAAGTGCAGTTGTGAGAGATAAGAGACACATAGTAGACTTTGCCAAGCTTTGCCCTATGTTCACATTTTGCAAAACTATATTATAACAACCAAAATACTAACATGGATAAAATCCACTGATCTTATTCAGATTGCCTCATTTTACTTGGACTCATTCAGACATTTGTGCTTTAAATTCTATTAATTTTTTTTATCACAAGTCTAGTTTTGTATATCTACTACCACAGTGAAGACAATGAATGGTTCAAATACCCACCTACCTTTTTGTTGCCCCTTTATACTGTTTCAAGTTATACAAGTTGAATTTTAAATTAGTTTCCAGGTCAATGTCAATCATGCACACTGGTAAATCAAGACAATAATAGATGAGAAAAGACAATTTGTTGTTCACAGGTCCCAAAGATAGAGCGATTCCATGATTTGTCAAGGGGAAGCATGCCTGGCTTTGATGGTTCAAGCATCAGTTGGGGAACACACAAACAGAGCAAGATAGAACCAGGACTTATGCCTTTATTGTGGTCCAGGGGAGTAGTTTTATAGATTTCCCGTGGGAATGAGGGATTGTTTAGTTTAAAGCAGATGTGCACAAAAAGTGAAGGGACTGGGGGTTTGATAGCAGTGGGTTGAAGCTTATCATTGGTGAACAGTTGCAAGTTTTGGGTGAGGTGTGTGAATTCTGGCTGCAGGTGCAGGTTTGGGTTCTGGTTCTGGGGACGTTTATGCCTCAGTGCTGTTGGGTTGCCTCTTAACCTGGGTAAACTTCAGTGTTGAAGCAAGTGGCTTAGCCAAAGTATGATGGATTCTGAGACAGCACAAAATTTTTTGATGGACATCACAATCCATCACTTGGGGCTCTGTATTTTTCATTTGGATGATTTGGGATTTTTGAGAGGCTAATATAATTATTGCCAAGTGCATAGCATTATTTAGCCAGTACATAAAGTACTTAAGGATATTGGTGATTACAAAAAAACAATAATAAAATAATCATAAAACCAATAGCTGGAAGCCTCTGTGAAGCCATTTCTCTTTTCCATAAGGACATAAATAGGAGGAAGTAAGGAAGATTTTTTTCTCATCTACAGTATCTGTTGAAAAACCTTGGCTATATTGTGAAAATCCTGATCTCTTGAACCATCTTTTGTAAGGTGATTTTGATCTGCCCAAAATTATTAATATACATTTAATAGGACTTGTTTCTTAAGCTGCAGACACTCCCTTACTTGTCCAAGAAGTAGTGTATGGCTAGGAAGTTATATAATTCTCCCTGGGGTAGCAAATCTATTTGTTGTTGCATTAGCCCTTAGTACCATGTAAAGGGAAATGTGCTCAGGCAAATATAAGCCCTATAAATGTTGGAAGGTTGTCTCTGCCGTGTGATATTAAAGATAAAAAGTTTACATTGTCAATAGAGTGTGAAACAGTGCAAGACATCTGTACAGTCTTCAGTGTGCATGACATGGCAACAAGCATACAATATTGAAGAGGTGACACCATCTGTCACAAGGTGATGGTGTTGGGCAGACCTAGAGGTAGTCTTCCCTCCCAGGCAGTAATCCATAAAAAGTGGAGAAATTTTTCATGCACATTGAAATAACATAGGACAGCCCCTACTCATGATATCTCTGTAGGTGTCTGTAAAACAGAACTCCAAAACATATTGAGAATTATTTAGGGCAAGACTTCGGCTTTGTGTTTCCATAAGACCACACTGTATTTTCCACAAGGAGAATATGTTGTTTCCACACTTATATGCCATTTGGATGTTAATTCTTTGCAGGCCATCTTTGCAATGTAGCTCTTGCCTTAAAACAGTATTTCCAGCAGTTGGGAGTAGAGGACAATCAACAATGCAGGTATAATTTTTTCTAAAAAAACAGTTATATTGATACATACTAATAAAGCATACAATTCATACAAAGTGGTGAAACAATGATGTTTGCTATAATTTTGTTGTGCATTCATAAGTTCAATCATTAATAAAACATTTCCATTATTTCATTAATACAAATAATAAACAAAAAACAAACGTACAATACAATTCCTCACCCCTCAATCTCTCTGTGATTCCTCCACTGTTCATAGCTGCTGTTTCTGGGTATTCTATCCAAAGTGTATAATCAATGGTTTTTATTATGATCACAATGTTGTATATTCATCATCTCAAAAATGTCAGAACAAATTCATTACTTCAGTAAGACAGACTTCATACCCTTAGCATTCCTTCCTCAGACCAACATAACCACTTATCTTCATTCATTTTTATAAATTGATTTCTATTTACATTTCATATAAATGGAATGATAGAATATATAATACACTACATCTCATCTCCTTCACTTAATATAATGTTTTAGGTTATTTTTTCAGCTAATATTAACATTATGTACTATTCACTTACATTTGTTCAGCTTCAAAGAAAAATGGTCTCATAAAGGCAATTCTACCAATATTCATATTTCACATATTTATATTTCACATAATATATTTAGTTCATAATAGGGTAATCATACCATATTAGTCCTTTTCAGTCTGGCTTCATTCACTCAACATAATGTCCTCCAGGTTCATCTATTTTGTCATATGTTTCATGACTTCATTTGTTCTTACTACTACATAATAATCCATCATGTATATAACCATAATTTGTTTATCCATTCATCAGTTGTTGGAAACCTTTTGTTTCCAAAATTTGGCTATCATTAATAACACTGCTATGAAATCGCTGAGCAGATATCTATTCATCTCATGACTCTCAGTTCTCCTGCATATATACCTAACAATGGTATTGCTGGGTCCCATGGCAAGTCTCTACTCAACTTCCTTAGGAACAGACAAACAGTCTTCCACTGGCCTTACCATTTTACTTTCCTACCAACAGTGATTAAGCATTCTTATCTCTCCACATTCTCGCCAACAATTACAGTTTTCTGACTTTTTATACCGGCCTATCTAATAGGTGTGAAGCGATATCTCACTGTAGGTTTTTTTTTTTTTTTTTTTTTTGATTGAACAAGGGAAAGAGCTTTATTGGCGGTTGGAGTCTAGGAGAGTAATCTCAAACCTGTCTCTCTAAACAATGGGAGTAGCAGAATAATATAGGCTTGTGTCAAGGGAGGAGCTTGCATGGAGGAAAAGAAGTTGTCAGGTGAAAGGTTTGCAGGTAGGTTCTTTTTTTTTAATTTATTTTATTGTGGGTAAAAATCAAAATTTTCACAATACATACAAACATTTGCAAAATGATATATAAATATATATGCATATATGTGTATTTGCTTACAAAAATGTTATATATATATATATATATATACACATATATTTTAAGTGGTGCTTAGATTACCCAAAATATTACACAGAACCCACTGGGATTCCCATGTTGCCCACCTCCCACACCTCCCACCACATCCCACACAAACATCTCCCACAGTGTGGCCCACCACCCTCAATGAACTTACACATCCTGGAGCCTTGCCACCAACCATAGACCACAGTTCACACTGTAGACACACTCTCTCCCACTCAGTTCTGAGTGGTGTGCGCTGATTTAAAATGGCCTACATCCGTTGCCACAACAGTATTCAGGACAACCTCCAACTCCCAAAGAAACCCCTGTATTTCAACTGCTCATCCCCTCCCTACCCCAAAAGTGTCAAGTGGCCACTGGCTCCACCTCATTGTTATAATTTCTTGCATTGCTAGAATCACCATATGTGAACAAGGGAATACCATCAAGTCCATTCTAGTCCATAGTTCTTCCCCCAATTTGATTTGCATTTTCCTAATCACTTTTGACGTAAACATTTTTTCCTGTGCTTCGCTGCCATTTGTCTTTCTTCTTTGGACAATTCTTTTTCTCAAATCTTTTGCCCATTTTTTTATCCTATACTTTGTCTTTTCATTTTTGAGTTATATGATCTCTTTAACAATCATGGATATCAAAACCTTATCTGATAATTTTGGCCAAAGATTTTTTCCCATTTAGTTACTTGCCTTTTCTCCTGTTTGATAAAGTCTTTTGAGGTGCAAGTGTTGAATTCTGAGGAGGTCCCATTCATCTATTTTGTTGTTGTTTCTCTTGCTCTGGGCATGAGTTTTAAGAAACTACCACATACCACAAGATCTTGAAGATGTTTTCCTACAGTTTCTTATAGGACTTTTATGGTTGTTATTTTATACTCAAATCCTTCACCCATTTTTGAGTTAATTTTGTATAAGGTGTGAAATAGGGGTCTTCTTTCTGTCTTTTGGATATAGCTGTTTATTTCTCACAGTACCATTTATTGAATAGACTGTTCTGACCTAGATGGTTGGGCTTTATAGCCTTGTCAGAATTTGCTTGATTGTAGATGTGAGGGTCAATTTGGTTCCATTGGTCAATCTGCCTGTCCTTATGCAGTGCCATGGTGTTTTTATCACTGAAACTAGTCAATATGTTTCATAGTAAGGAAGTGAGAGTCCTTCAAATTGGTTCTTTTTTTTAAGACATTTTTTTTTTTTTTTGGTATTTGGGGCCCCTTACCATTCCAAATAAATTTAGTTTTTGCCTTTTTGATTTCTGCAAAAAAAGCTGTTAGGATTTTTTAATTTTTTTAAAAAAGATACATAAATTACATAATTGTTATACAAAAAATATAGGGATTCTCATACATCCCACCTCCCATACCTCCCACAACCTGCCACATAAACATCCTTCATTGGGGTGGTACACTAATTGCAATGAATAAACACATCCTGGGGCTTTGCCATTAAGTATGGACCTTAGTTCACATTGTAGACCACACTCTCTTTCAAACAGTTCTACATGTTATATGATGATATAAAATTGTCTATATCTGTTGTTACAATGTCACTCAGGACAAATCCTAATTCCTGAAAAAGCCCTTGTATTAAAACTTCTTTTCCCTCTCTGTGCCCCCACAGCATCCAGGGGCCACTGGCTCCAAAATGATGTTGTAATTTTTCCATTGCTTGAATCACAATATATCTATAGTAGAATACCAGTAAGTCTCCTCTAGTTCATAGCTCTTTCCCAAATCCTGAGAAGTCTGGGATGATGATGTTCACTCCACCTCTAATTGAGAAATGGCTTATATCCCATGGGGAAGATGGATAGGATTAACTTGCCTGCAGTTGCAGACTCTCTCTTTTCCCTGGGATGGCCATTGTCCATCATCATCTCCCTGTCAGTTGTTGTTGGTGAGTCCAATAAGCTGTAGGAGTAGGAGTAGCTGCTCCACCAAGGTTCTAGGCCCAGCTGGCACATGGACAGCCCAAAGACTCAAGTCTCTGGATGTACACTTACAAACTCCAGCAACAAGTATAAGTTTGAATAGAAGGGACAGATGATCCATGTGCAGGGAAGACATAGTTGAGTCCAACTCTGTCACACTCAAGAGCACAAACACTAAACTGGAAAGGCACCAAACTCTGGACCTATCCACCCTGACATAGGACCTGGGTGTCTCCAGAGTCCTCAGGAGCCCCCACTATTTGGGGTGATATCCACTTTGGAATTCTATGAGATCTTACTGAGATGTGCATGTTACCTCCGGGAAGAGCACCCTCAAAATCATTTTGAAGTCTCTTTGCCATATAAACGCATTTGTCTTTATCTTTTCCCCCTTTTATTCAAAGTCTTTTTCCAGTCATGTTGCCAGTCGGCCCTTAGTAGGAATTCCTCAGTGCCAGGGAGGCTCATAACCAGGAGTCATGACCCACACTGGGAGGAATTAATGCATAAGAACATTATCAAGAAAGTAAAAAACAGCCTATGCAATGGGAGAAAATATTTGGCAACCATATATCTGATAGGAGCCTAATATCCTGCATATATAAAGAGATCCTACACCTCAGAAATAAAAAGGGAAACAGCCCATTTTAAAAAAATGTGAAAGTGACCTGAAAAGACACTTCTCCAAGGAAGAAAAGCAAATGGCTAAAAACACATGGAAAGATGCTCAACATCACTAACTATTAGGTAAATGTGAATCAAAACTACAATGAGATACTATCTTACACCCATTAGAATGCTGGCTATTAAAAAAACAGCAGACTATAAGTGTTGGAGAGGATGTGGATGAATGGGAACACTCATACACTGTTGGTTGGATTGTAGAAAGGTCCAGACACTATGGAGGATAGTTTGGCGGTTCTTCAAAAACCTAACTGTAGAACTTCCATATGATCCAGTGGTTCCACTGGCTGTTGTCCATCATCATCTCCCTCCCATTTGTCCTGAGTAAGTCCATTGAGCTGTAGAGTAGTAGTTGCAGCTCCACCAAGATTCTGGACCCAGTTGTCACCGGGACAGCCCAAAGACTCCAGTCCCTGGATGTACATGGTTTTATCTTGAGAAATCCACCTCCTTGTCCAGCTACCTCCAGAGCAATATCCCTTAGGCTCTTGCTCCATGGGCTACCAGAACTTCCCACTCAGGCAGGGTCCTGTCTCCAATCAGCCATCTTCTGTGAGAGAGATGGTGAGTGCCCACCTAAACTGCCATTTTGCCCTCTTCTCCCCCCTTCATTTTTGAAGGACAGCTTTGCCAGATACAGCCTTTTTGGTAGCAGTTTTTTCTTTTTCGATTCCTTAAATACATAGTACCACATTCTTATCTCCTCCTTGGTTTCTGATGAGAGGTTGGCATTTAATCTTTTCATGTTTCCCTTGTATGTGATGGTTTTCTTTTCTCTTGCTGCTTTCAAAATCTTCTCTTTATTTCTGATATTTGTCATTCTGAATAGTAGGTGTCTCAATGTAGGTTTATTAATGTTTGTTTTCTTTGGAGTATGTTTTCCTTCTTGAAAATTGATATTTATGTCTTTCATAAGTGTAAGTAGATTTCCATCATTATTTCCTCAAATATTCTTTTTTCCCCTTCTCCATTTTCTGCTCCTGGGATGCCAATAATGCATATGTTTGGGTGTTTTCTGTTGTCATTCAATCATTGAGACCCTGTTCCATTTTTCTCAATTTCCTTCTTTTTTTCTTCTCTCCTTTCCAGCTCAGATGTTCTGTCTTCAAAATCACTAACTCTGTTTTCAAGCAATTCAAATCTGCTCTTATTTGTCTCTAATATATTTTAATGTCATCCATCCTGACTTTATCTCCCATAAGGCCAGTTAACTTTTCTGTGCAAACTTTAAAATTATTCTTTATGCTCACTCAGTGTCTTCTTAATATCCTTTATTGCTTTAGTGATATTTTCTTTTAATTTTTATAGTGATTTAGGAGATTTGTGTGATTACCAATGATTAATTGGCTTAAATTCTGAATCTCTTCAGGATATTTAGTTTGTTCCTTGGGCTGGGCCATGTCTTCCCGTTTCCTAATATAGCTTGTAATTTTTTGCTGATGTCTATAATCTGATATGTTGGTGAATTTATTCTGATATCAAATTACTCTCTTTTGTCAATTTTCATTATTTTTTCACAATGCTTTTATATTTGTGCCAACTTATCTTAAGTCTTTAAAATTGCTAAGTTTAAGTTACCAAAATCATGTCAGAAACTCACTAATGGGGTTCACAGTTTCTCCCATGGGTGGGGTAGAGAGAGCTCTAAAAACAGTTTCTGTCCATATAATTTCTGATGGCCTAGTAATTGGTGCTTGGTGTTGCACTTTTCTATGAAAGTGTATCTCTTGATTTTCCTTTGTTTTTGTCTGGCCAGACCTGAGATTCAAAGCAGGCTTTGCTGGCCAATTATGCTTTTGAAAAATAATGCAACTCCCTCTGCCTTTTAACTTTTAATATCTGGCAGGAAGGAAAATGTCTGCTCCCCTTTAAAAAGCTGAAATGAGCCTCAGTTTTACCCACACTAAATATCTTGGGGGTGGGGGAGTTCAGCTCTTCCCAGCAGCCATCAGTTTAGCAACTCACAATTTGTTTTTTTTCAATTTCTTCATCGCTCTCTCCCTCACCTTCCTGGGTGTTATGAAGCACTTTCCTGGTTTTCTGACCCCCAAAGTAGGTCCCTCTGGCAGACTTTGGCTCTTTTTCTCCATTGTTTTTATTAGAGTTGAGCCTTATCTTACAAATACAAAGCCATGTTCCTTATTTGATTGTATTATTTTGGCCATTGTTGGTATATGAAAATCTTATTTAGGTTACAACTGGGTTGTGAAATTTTTATGCAGTAATGCAAGCAGACCCATGTTATATATGGTATGGATAACATGAGTCTTAGACATGCTCAGTGGCATGCTATATGCAGGTAATTAAGTATCAATATACAGCAATCTCCTCTGTCCCTTCCTTGGGTATAATTTTAGCATTATCTAAATATTATTTGAGGATTAAATTGATTTTGATCTTTCCCAAAAGGTAATTATGTGTGTCAGTAAGAACACCTATGACCCACACTGCCTGCAAAAATACTAAAACACAGGAGTAAGGTGGACATTGATATCCTCCTGAAATTTGGAAAGTACCTGTTGGTCATGTTTAGCTCTTTTCTGTAGTACAATTTACACATAACCAGTGAGGCTACAGCCATTGTGCTGAACTCTTGAAGGGAATTTTCATGGTATTATGGGAATATGTGTGCACTGATTGATGAGATGTGGCCCTATAAATACCTCCATTTTAAGAAGTTCCCAATAAGTACCAAGACTTGCCATGCTCAGTAAAATGACTCCAAGAGACATATTTAGAAATATCCAGAGCCTCTAATTAAAAATCTAATCCTGGTGTGACAATGGACATGGCTTTGGAAATGGCAAATTGTGCCAATTCTAAGGTCCATTGTTGGGGATCTTTCCAGTGTAAAGTAGCAGATGTACATGTGATTTTGTGTCTTGGCTGTAATGAGAGAGAGAATTGTGATGTGTTCCTTCCAGAACTTGAATCATCTTAATAGGTGTTGTGCATGTCTGAGATGGGCTTGTTTTAATATTGGTGGGATTCTGACTGTCATTAAAGGACCAGATGATGCCAGGAATTTGAAAGAGTTTGATGATCTTTTTTTTTTTTTTTCATAGTGATATTGACCAGACTCTGTTCTACAAATGATGTGTGAGAGTGGCGAGGTCCTCTGGGGCTCCCTCTTTAGTTTTGCCTTTAAATATGATGTCAGCTATATAGGGCCAGTACTAATCTCTTTTTTTTTTAATGTCTTTTTTTTTAAGATTTTATTTATTTATTCATCTATCCCCCCTTGCTGCCCGCACTCACTGGGTCAGCCAACCACGCCGTGCGGGTGGGCTCGCCCCCACCAGGAGGCCCCGGGAACTGAACCCGGGGCCTCCCAAATGGCAAACGGGAGCCCTACTGATTGAGCCACAGCCGCCTCCCCTAATCTCTTTTTTAAAAGATCATTTGTTAAGATCTTATAGACAGCATGTTGATCAATCACAGTAAATAATTGCCCATGCCCCTGAGTATATCTTTTATTAATTACATGATTTTAGGAATAGGAGCTTTGATGGGCACAATTTCTGCATTAGTTTTGGTAAAATTGATGATTAATTGCACTTCCTTGATGGAGGCTTTAAGAAATGGAAAGAAAGTAAAATGGATGATGAGGCAAACTGAAAACTTTTGAGACAAAATCTTTCATAGATGTCCTTTATCAGGATGTGGTCATTCCTTTCTTTATTTTTTATTTTATTTGTTGCTTAAGTCTTTGAGTATATATTGAAAAATTTGCATTGTATATATATAAACTCAAAATTCTCAATTTTAACCATTTTCAAGTTTACATTTCAGTGATGTAGTTACATTCAAAATATTGTTCTGCCATTTCTATCATTCATTCCCTAATGTTTGTCATCACATTAAACAGAAACTCCTTGCCCATTAAACAATAAATTGCCCTTTTTTCCTCAGAGCCCCTGATAACCTGCAATCTTCTATGAGTCTCTTTGAAATTTACTTATCCTCAGTAATTCATTAAGGAAATTCATACAATATTTTACTTTTTGCATCTTGCTTATTTAACTCAACATGGTACCTTCACTGTTAGCCATGTTTTATAATGCATCAAAACTTCATTCTTTTTGCATCTGATTAATATTTCAATGTCTACATATATACCACATTTTGTTTATTGATTCTCCATTGATGGGCTCTAGTGTCAAGGTTTGCTTCCACATTTTGGCTATTTCTGAATAATGCTTTTATAAATGTTGGCATACAAATATTTTTGTATGTTTGTATATGCTCATATTTTTTGATATTTACTAAGAATTGGGATTGCCAGGTCATATGACATATCAATGATTAACTTTCTGAGGTACCAAAGGTGATTTCTACAGTGGCTACATCATTTAACAATGCCATCAAAAATGTGTGTGTCCAAATTTTCTATATCCTTACTAATATTTGTTATTTTCTGTTATTATTGTTATTATTTTTAATAAGTCTTCCTAGTTGTTGTCAAGTATCTCATTGTTGTTTGGATTTGCATTTCCTTGATGACAATTGATTTTGAGCATGTTTTCATATGGTTATTGGTCATTTGTGTATCCTCTTTGGAGAAATGTCTATTCACGTCATTTCTCCATTTTTTAATTGGGGTATTTATCTTTTTGTTGAGGTGTAGCAGTTCTTTATATATTTTGGATATTAAACTCCTATCAGATATATGGTTAATAATTGGTTCCAGTCTGTTGGTTGTCTTTCTTCCATTTTTTTCTAGTTTTCTGAAAGTTTGTTGATATTAATGTGATTTCACTTATGTCAAATCCCTTTTCAGTATCTGTTGAGATTATTATGTAATTTTTATCTGTTTTTCTATCAATAATATATATTATATTAATTATTTTTTAAAGATAAAACCAACCCTTCATTCCTGAGACAAATCACACTTGTTCAAGGTGCATAATTCATGTCAAATTACAAGCTTTGGTTTGCCATATTTTGCTGCTTATGCATCTATATTCACTAGAAAATGGGAACTTTCTTTACCTCTATCTTTGTCTCACTTAGCTTTGTCTCACTGCATAAACATGGCATGATTGAAATCATTAGGAAGTACCCTCACTTCCTTGTTTTTGAAGAGAATGGAGAATTGTTAAAATTTCTGTTTTAAATACTTCATAGAATTTACCAGGGAAACCATCCAGGTCAAGGCTTTTTAATTTGTAAATCACTTTGTGTGTTATAGGTTCATTGATAGTTTCCAGTTTTCATTGATTGAGTTTCAGTAATTTCTGTTTTTTTATAAATTTATCTTTCACCTAAATTGTCTAATTCACTGCCATAAAGTTATTCTCAAAACATCCTTGTAATCTTTTTTTTTCAATAGATTTTTTTTTATTGTGGGTAAAAATCAAAATTTTCAGAATACATACCAATATTTGAAAAATGATATATAAATATATATGCATATATGTGAATTTGCTTACATAAATGTTATTTTATTTATATATTTAAAGGTGCTTAGTTTACCTAGCTATTACACAGAAATTACAGGGATTCCTATGTTCCCCACCTCCCACACTTCCCACAACCTACTCAAACATCCTTCATCGATGTGGCACATCACTCGTAACAGATATACACATCCTGGGGTCTTGCCACCAAGCATAGACCACAGTTCACATCATAGACCCCACTCTCTCACACACAGTTCTTCATGGTATATGCTGCTGTAAAATGGTCTACATCTGTCATTGCAATGCCACTCAGGACAACCCCCAAGTCCCGAAAAAGCACCTGTTTTTCAACTGCCTTTCCCCTCCCTGCCCCAAAAGCGTCCAGTGGCCACTGGCTCCACCTCACTGTTATAATTTTTTCCATTGATTGAATCACAATATATCTACAAGAGAATACCATTAGGTCCACTCTCGTCCATAGCTCTTCCCCCAATCCTGAGGGGACTGGGATGGTGACGCCCACTCAACCTCCAAATGAGAGAGGGCTTATATCCCACACAGTGGATGGGATTATCCTGCCTGCAGATGCAGGCCCTCTCCATTCCCTGGGATGTCCATTGCCATTGTCGTATCCTCACCAGGTGACTGGGATGAGCCCATTGAGCTATAGGGTAGGAGTTGCAGCTCCACCGAGATTCCAGGCATGGCTGGCACATAGGTAGGTCAGAGGCTCCAGTCTCTGGAAGTACACTTAAAAACTCCAGCATCACATATAGGTTTGAATAGAAGGGACTGTTGGACGATGTGCAGGGAGGATTTATTTGAGTCCAAATCTGTCACTCTCAGGAGCACAGATTCCAAAGTAGAGCCCACTAATAATGCATCAATCTCTGGGGCTATTGCCCCTTATATAGGATCTGGGTGTCTCCAGAGCCCTCAGGAGCCCCTCTGTGTGGGGTGATATCCACTTTGGTTTCTATGAGATCCTACTGCAGTGTGCATAAGGGTTACCTCTGGGATAACATCCCAATGCTCTTTGAAATCTCTTAGCCACATGAACTCATTTCTCTTTACCTTTAATTTTTTTTTTGGTTATTATATAGGCTTCATCTTCAAGGAAGGTTTAGATCACAGAAGGGTTGCAATGTGGGCTGCAGAAGAGCATTAGTGGGGGGTGTCTGGGATGGGGGATTAATGGGAGTAATTTCATCTGAATATACATGAAAGATATATAAAATTGTTCAGATGATCAAGGGATTGGGCACAGTCATGGTGGATAGACACTCAATAAATGAGGGAATCTTAATTCCCAGCCTGGAGAGCTCTGCCACATTCTCCAAGGGAGCAGCATCAGTCCCCTGAGTGCAGAGGCAGTGTCTGGCAAAAGAGGATGGCCCACTGATGTGTTCTTGTTATTGATGACTAGCCTTAGGAGTCTTTGCTCTTGTAATTGAAACTTAGCCTAATGTTATGGGGTGCCTAAGGGTTGCCACCTGAGAGCCTCCTTGTTACTCAAATGTGTCCTCTCTCTAAGCCAAACTCAGCATATGAATGCATTACATTCCCCCAATGTGGATCATGACTCCTGGGAATGAGCCTCCCTGGCAATGAAGGATTGATACCAAGAGTCAACTTGCAACACAATTGGAATAAGTCCTTGTAATCTTTATATGTGTAAGATCAGTGATGGTATATTCTATTTAATTTCTGAATTTGGTGATGTGGTTTTTGTCAATTTGGATAAAATTTCTTTTTTTAAAAAATTTGTTCGTATTTTTCAAATAACCAATTTTTTGTTTCATGGCTTTCCATATTTCTTTTTCTTATTCTATTATATTTATCTCCACGATAATCTTTATTATATATATTTCTATTGTTAAGTTGGAAGCTGAAGTTATTAATTTGATTTTTTTATTTATTTTATTTTTTATTTTGGTTTTCTAATGTAGATGTTTAATGTTATAAATTTCTTGTTAAACACTACTAGCTTAGCTGCATATATACATTTTGATATATTGGGTTCTGTTTGAAAAAAAATTTTTAAATTAATTTTGATTTATTTTCTGTTCAATGAGATATTTAGAATTGAGTTCTATAATTTCCAAATATTTGTGGATTTCCAAAATCTCTTTCTGTTGTAGTTTCTAATTTAATTACATTGTGGGTTAAAAACATTACAAGTGACCCCACTACTTTGAAAATTACTAAAGCTAGTTTTATGCTTTATCACATTTTATATTTTGGAGAATGCTGCCTGTGTGCTAGAGAAGATTGTGTATTCTGCTATTTTGGTGTGATATTTATGTAGATGTAACTTAGAGCAAGTCAGTTGTAGTGTTTTTCAAGTAGTCCAAAAGAATTAGCGTTTTTTTTTTTTTTTTGGTACAGTTTTCTATCATTTATTGACAGCACAGTATGAATACCTCCTATTATTTTTAAATTCTACAATTCTACCTTCTGCCAATTTTTGATTCATATATTGAGCCTCTGGTATTAGATAGATATATATATATATATGTTTATAATTGTTATGTCTTCTTCATGAATTGAGCCATGCATCAATACAACAAGTCCCTACTTGTTTCTAGTAACATTTTTTTTTCTTAAAGTCTGTTTTCACTAATATTTTTCCACTCTATTTCTTTTGTAGTTACTATCTGTGGCAGTTTGATATTGTTTATTAATTCCAAAAATAGATATTAGTTTGTGTTTGTAAACTGGTCTTTCCTCTGAACATTTGAGGTTTCACTTTTACTTTATTAAATCAAGATTAGGGATTTCATCTGAACACATAATTAGGGTGACTAACTTTGAGTCCTCTCTTCCTTGGTAGGGATAAAACAGACTCTCATGCAGAAATAGATGCAGATAAGCAGGAAGAGAGAATGCTCCACAGACATGCCTCGAGGAAGAGAAATAAGCCTGATCATCTACAGCTGAGCTTGTGAAGAGAAAAGAGCAGCTGAGTCCAGAAATAAATTAGCCCCTTGGGAGAGAGACTAGCCTTATGCCAGCCTACAGCTGAGATCAGAAGCTGGGACCATGGAGCCTTAAGAGGAAGGTGGAAGACTGAACACTTGCACATATCTTGCATCAACACCTGGAAACAGTCTTTGGGTGAGAAAGTACCTGTTATGGTTCCTTTAGTTGGACTATTTAGGGCCTTGTAACAGTTAGCTTCTACCCCAAATAAATGCCCTTTATAAAAGCCAACAGAGTTCTGGTACTTTACATCAGCACCCTTTTGGCTCACTAATGCACTATCTGTTTGTTATATATTTTTCTGTCCTTTTACTTTTAGCAAATCTGTATTTTCAAATATAATGGAAGGGTGGTCATTATGCCTGGAAAAAGATGATAAGAAGATATTATAAGTAACTGTATACCAACAAATTAGGCAAACTAGATAAAATGGAGAAATTCCTAGAAATGCACAATCAGCCTACATTGACTATAAAAGAAATTCAAGAACTCAAAGAAAACAATCATAAATAAAGAGATTGAATCAGTCATAAATAGAAATACTGCAAAAAATTTAAAGTTTTGGCTGAGATGGCTTCACAGGTGAGCTCTACCAAACATTTCAAGAGGAAATAATACAAATTCTGTTGTCTCTTTCAAAGTACTGAAGAAGAGGAAAAATTTAAAAACACATTTTATGACCCGACATCACCTCAATAAGTAAGCCAGATAAAGATACTGCCAAAAAAGTACAAACCAAACTCTCTAATGAAAATAGATGCAAAAATCATCTACAGGGAAGCGGCTGTGGCTCAATCAGTAGGGCTCCCATTTCCCATATGGGAGGCCCCGGGTTCGGTTACTGGGGCCTCCTGGTGAAGGCAAGCCCGCCCGCACAGCGTGGTTAGCTGATCCAGCGAGCACAAGCAGCAAGGGGGGGATAAATGAATAAATAAATAAAATCATAAAAAAAATCATCTACAAAATACTCCCTATCAAATCCAACAGCATATTATAAGAATTTTACACCCTGATTGAGTAGGTTTTATTCTTGATATGCAAACATTGTTCAACACAAACAACAGTCAATGTAATACACCACATTAAAAAAAATAGAATGAAAAAAGAAACACAGGTAATCATCTCAATTGACACAGAAAAGGCATTTTACAAAACCCAGCATTTCTCCCTTTATTAAAACACTGTGAAACATATGAATAGAATTTCATTCTCATTGTGATAAATGACATATATGAAAAACCCACAGTTAACATTGTACTCAAAAGGGAAAGGTTGAAAGTTTTCAATATAAGATTGGGAATTGGACAATGATGCCCACTGTCACCATTGCTAGTCAAAATTGTGCTAGAAGTTCTAATTTGAACAATTAGGCAAAAAAAGAAATAAAAGACATCCACACTGGAAAAGAGAAAATAAATACTATTAGCAGATGATGTGATGTTAAATTTAGAAAATTATGAAATATCTGCAACAAAGCTACTAAAGCTAATAAATGACTTCAGGAAAATTAACAGGATATAAGATCAATGTGCAAAAAGCCTTAGTGTTTCTATATACTAATAATGAACAATTTGAGGAAGAATTTTTTTAAAAAAATCCCATTTACTGTAGCAATAAATGACTCAAATATCTAGGAACCAATTTAACCAAGGATGTAAAGGAGCTGTTTTCAGAAAACTACAAAACTACACTGCAATAAGAACTAAATAAATGGAAGGATATTCCATACACATGGATTGGAAGTCTAAATATTATGAAAATGTCAATTATATACAAACTGATTGATAGACTCAATGGAAGTCCAACCAATATTCCAACAGCCTACTTTACAAAAATAGATAATCAATTACTAAATTTATTTGGGAAGTAAAGTGTCCCCAAATAGCAAAATAAACAACCTAAAAAATAAGAACAAGATGGGAGGACTCATGTTTCCTGAACTTACTTGTATTATAAATTGTTCACACAGTATGGTACTGTCATAAAGATAAATACAATAGTCAATGCAATCAAATTGATAATTCAGAAATAGACACTGACTTCTATGGTCAATTTGATATGAAAGCTTATCAAGTCCAATTTACTCAGAATGAATAGTCTCTTCAAAAAATAGTTCTGGGAGAACTGGATATCCATAATCAAAAGAATGAAAGAAGATCTCTATTTAAATTCCTATATAAGAATCAACTCAAAATGGATCAAATACCTAAACATAAAAGCCAGGACCATACATTTCTTAGAATATAATATAGGGAAACATCTTTAAGCTCTTGTATCAAGCAGGTATCTCTTAAACCTTACTCTCAAAGCATGAGCAATAAAATAGAAAATTTTAAAAATGGGGCCTCCTCAAATTTAAACACTTTTGTACCGCAAAGGACTTTTTGAAGAAGGTCAATATTTACTTACTGTGAGAAAATATTTGGAAATCACACATCTAAGGAGGGTCTAATATCCATGTTATATAAAGAGATCCTAAAACTCAACTATAGAAAGACAAATGACCCATTTAAAAACTGGTCAAAAGATTTCAATAGATATTATTGTAAAGAAGAAATACAAATTGTGAAAAACTACATTAAGAAATGTTCAACATCACTGGTTATTAGAGAAATGAAAATCACAGTTACAATGAAATATCTTTTTACATCCACTAGAATGACCACTATTAAAAACAAACAAACAGAAATCAGAAAACTACAATTGTTGGAGAATATGTAGAGAGATTGGAAGGCTTGGTCACTGTTGTTAAGAATGGGGAATTGTACATACACAGTGGAAGTCTGTTTGGTGGTTCCCGGAAGATAAATATAGATCTGTCATTTGACCCAACTGTTCCACTACTAGATATATATCCAGAATAACTGAAAGCAGGGACTCAAACAGAAAACTCCACACCAATATTCATAGTGGCATTTTTCAGGATCACCAAAAGATGGAAACAACCCAGGTATCCATCAACAGATGAATGGATAAACAAATTGTGGTATATACCCAGGATGGAATCTTTTCCTGCTATTAATAGAAATGAAGTCATGAATCATATGACTACACACATGAGCCTTGAGGACATTATGTTGAGTGAAACAAGACAGACAGAAAAGGAAGTATGCTATGTGAAAGATACTAGATAAAATATAGTGCATGCTGTTTGGCTTTATCTATATAAAATGTAAAAACATTGAAATATACAGACAGGAATAGATTAGAAGTCACATATGTCAGGAGTAGGATAGAGAGATTGAGATGTGACTACTCAGGGCTATGGTTTTGGTTTGTCAGTTTGCTTTATGTTGTTATTTTTCTTCTTGCTATTTATTTGTGCTGTAATGTAAATGCTCTAATCTTGATAAAAGTGATGCATGCACATCTCTGAGATTATACCAAATATCACTGACTGTACACTTCAGAAGATTTGTATGGTTTATGAATATGGTTTTTATCAATAAAATTATTAAAAAAAAAACCAAAAACACTGCTAAAACATAATCGTGTTTAAAGAAGTCAAGCAGCAAGTAATGGCTCAGTCAGAGGTATTATATGATAAGTCAGAAATCTTATCCCTGATAGCCATTGGTAGATACATTTTCTACTCCAGCTAATCAGGAAAATTATGCTAATAAACAGCATAGTTTTTTTTTTAAATGAAATGCAGTGTCATAAAAAGAAGTCATTGAAGGTTTAATCTAGGGGATCAAATGAAAAGTTCCCTTCTTGGACAGAGATGAAAATACAAACTGTGTGTGTGTGTGTGTGTGTGTGTATGGCCTCAGAGAGTATCAAATAAAATTTTCAATTCATGATTGAAAATGTTTTCAAAAACCTTCAAAAGTTAGATTCTGGGGCAAATAAAATTACTTTCACAGCCTCTTGGGTTTGTATTTATCATGGAAAGGGGTGGATGGCATGTCACCCAGGTTAAGATGTGGGTAATATGTAACCAGGCCCAAATGTTCACAGAAACCCTTCATTTGGGTATGTGGACAAGTATGACAGATTGCTCAAACAGAACCAACAAACTAGGTGAACTCTGGGGATTTGCAGTTATGAGGTTGAAAGCACACAGATGGGAGTGCTCTTATGGCAATATGACAAAGAAGTGTCACTGGTTTAGGGTGTTGGATGGGGGGCATTCTGGACAGGGCACACCTGGAGCAGGCTTCTAGGGAGTGTGTGAGTGTTCATTCTGTCATACTGTGTTTTATCAGTGGGTGGACACCCACATAATGAGTGGGAAGGAGTTTGACTCCTATATTTGGGAGGACTGATTTTCTCTGAAGCTCATTTTTTTTATATTTAGCATCTTTAAACCAGTACTTCCTACTCCACAGGACAAGGAGTTGGCACAGATGACATTCAAGGTTATTTCATGTAAATCTTCTTTTAATCTAAATGTTAAGACAGAGAAAATCAATCTTGCTTCACGACTTTGGCTTTTTAGCTATTCCTATGGTTGAAAATTATTTTTAATTTATGCAGAGGAAAAATGCTATTCTTTTTCTTGCTCTGGCAGAACTAAATGATGTAACTGAGAATGAGTCACCCTAAATTTTAAATTTCCCATCGATGTCATTATTCCAGTTTAATAACCAGCTTGTCTGAATTATGAATGCTCCACCCTCACTCTTCCTTTTCTCCATCCACTGAAATTAATTACTCTTAACAAAGAAATGTTTCAGATTGTAGCATTTTTTGTTCTCCCAGTGGATTTTGTCTGGGAACCAAGACTAAGCTATAAGTTAACAATAACTAATTTTGACTTTTTATTTTGCATTGGCAGGTCTAGCTTTAGATTGGTTGGCCTGAATATGGAGAAAGTCTTTGAGTCTGGAGGGAAAGAATTGAATGAAAGAACAACCTTTTGTTGGAAAGGAAATCAAGAAATATAAGTTCTTGGAAGATTGCTTAGAACTGGGCAGAACAAGTTTAAACCTTGAGGGAAAATGATGAGAGATTTAGGAACCCACACCTGAATCCTTATGAATTAGTAATTAATAATGGAGCCAGTTCAAAGACATTTCTGCATATCTCTGTGATCAGATTTGAACATTGCTGTACTCTTGTTTTATGTTCCTGATTACTAGGCAGAAAGTGAGCTCAGGTACAGATGTCTTTGCCTGTTATGAGAAGTCTAAGACCTTGAGAAATTCAAGTGAAGATCTTCCCAGTAAATCAGGCTTTGATACTGCTAGTCTCACTTCTGCATTCTGCTTCTATGTTGAGCATATCCCAAGCATCATCAAAACTATGGAATCTTTACTACGACATATTCAAGTTAAACACTCCATTATCCTCTGTCCTCCAGCAGTATTTTTCACTCACATCTATCACAGCATCTATGATGTGGTACCTTAAATATTACTTTTGTCTGTTTCTCTCATGAAATGAAAGCTCATACAAGGCTCCAGCCCTACTTCACTCATTCTTACATTTCCAGATGTAATTCGTTGCTCATCTATGGAATGTGAACATTTATTAAATCAGTAAAAACATGATATATATAGGCCATGAAATGTATTTGGTTGTATTCATTGATAATAGGAATTTGATTATATAAAGGTAAATAAGACAATATACTTATTTGCAGGGAATTCAGCCAGATCAGAAAGGAAAGCTTTGAATCAACCAAAGTTAAAATGCAAATTTGGTCATTATATTCATTTTAGGTGTATTTTTGGCTAAAATTTAGGAATAATTCTTTCCCTATGAAAGAAGGAAAATTCCAAGGAAGAGATATTGTTAGAGGTATTTTTAAATATGTTTTTTGTTTTAAAAAAAGCTTTTGACTACATAAAATTTATATTTAAAAATACAGGGGATTCCCATATACTCACCTTCCCCATTTTCCCCCATTATCAACATCTTTCCTTAGTGTAGTACATTTTGTTCAATTGATGAACACATAATGAAGCATTGTTACTAACCATGGCCTATAGTTTACATTATAGTTCACACTTCACAACACACAATTTTATAGGTTTTGACAAACTATATAATGGCCTTTATCCATCATTGCGATGTCATACAGGACAATTTCAATGTCCCCAAATTCTCCATGTTACACCTATTCTTCCCTCTCCCTTCTCTCAGAACTTCTGGTGACCAGTGCCTGTATATTCATGATAGAAGTTTTTCCATTTCTAGAGTAATAATAGGTTTAACATAGCCCATGGTTGCCTTCCCCCTTATGTTTTTTCATTCATCAATTTGAATATTTTGGAATGGTGATGCCCACTCTGTTTCTGATTGAGAGGGGGCTTAGATTCCATGGGGCAGATGGATAGAACCATCTTGCTTAGAGTTGTGGATACTCTCTGATTTCTGGGATGGCATTGTCCATCATCATCCTTTTGTTAGTCATCCTGGAAGAGCCCAAAGAACTGGAGGTTAGGTGTTGGCTGGAACTCTGCTGAGATTCAGAGCTCAACTGGCTTGTGAACAGCCAGATTTAAGCTAATAATAAGTTCAAATAAATGGGGCAGAAAAGCCATGTGTAGGAAAACTATAAATATGTCTAACTCTGTTAGAGGTGTTTTAAAACAAAATTTCTTTATTTTCTACTCAAGATATATTAGGCAATATTTAGATATGACCTCTTTTTCTTTTTTAAATAATGATACCTTAAATTTATATGTCTTTTATTTTACATTTCTGGAAAGATTTCATGAATGTGTTCACATTTTTATTTGATTTTTAATTAAAAATCAGGTTTTAATGAAAAATTAATTTCAAATATATTCAATAAAGAAAGAATAGTATAACAAACCCTGATGAACCTGATATCTGGTTTTAACAATTATCATCTCATATAACCCCCCACACAGATTTCTTTCCTATCTTCTGACTGGATTATTATGAAGCAAATCCCAGCTAATATATGATTTTATCCATAAATATTTCCAAATATATACCAAATGATGAGGATCCTAAACAATACACAGCACTAAAATCATGGGAAACTGTTCTTTAATTTTATAAAATATACAATTAATGTTCAAATTTCCCCAATTGTTTTATTTTTTTAATTTTTAAAAGATAATTAGATTACATAAATATTATATTAAAAATGTAGAATGATGGAGTAGAGTAGACACTGTTATTCTACTATAGACATGACCTCTTATAGCAAATTGTTTTTCAGGCCCTTGCAAGTGTGCTCAAGATTCATCAGCTCATTCTAAATATAAGCAAAAAATGATGAATATTAATGTTAGCAGGAGCAGTTTAATAAGTCCACAGACTCACAGTTACTTCAGCAGAAGAATTTTACATCAACATAGATTCATCTTTACTAGACAATCATAAGTGCCTACATTTTACCATGGCTATTTCTGGGAGCCATAATAGGAGGACATTTTCATGAGATGTAAATACTTGGCAAACACTCTTGTTTCCTAAATAAAAGTTAACACTAATGGAAGCTTAATATCTAATAAATCCTTCAGAGTACACCAAACTGTTTTGCTAAGGAAGAGGCAGAATCTCTAAATGCTATGCAAAGGCAACTTTATGTAATGAAATGAGTTTGTGGTTATCAACTTTATTTAATCAAATGAGTTTGTGGTTATATCAAGTGTTTACAACAATTGAGCAATCATAAAAGAAAATAATGAATTAAAGACATAGGAAAGAATGAAAGTATATGCAATCACTCAACAAATTGAGGGAAAACACAACATACGATCTTTCACCAGGCCCAGAAGTCTTTTTCAGAGTCATGATTGGAAAAATGGTCCCAGGCAGAATGTACCCATCTGGTTTAGGCTTTAATTGGCAGCTTAGGGACAATCACTCTTAAGGGGTTTCAAACCTCAGAACTCCATTGAGTCTTGCAACTTGTGAGGAATGGTGTCATTGAAAATAACCACATCTATCAGGCATAGGAGTGAGTGACCAGTCCTCCACAGGAGAGACACAGTGTCTTGAAAGGTCTTTTATTTTATTCTGTTCATGGTACACCAAGAAGTGGATAGAAGGCTTCAATACACATCAGAAATAACTTATTGTTAATTTTACAGGGGATACAAGCAGGACATGTAAATATCACGTCTGGTGACTTGCTCCTTCTAAACAATGTTCTTAGTTACTAAGTGATGGGGCTGCCTGAATAGCAGAGTTACAACATTCCAAAAGAAAAAGCACAGGTTTATCTTAAGTTAATCACTCAAAATTCTAGGCTAAAACAGTAGCAACTATTGATTAGAAAGCTTATGAATTCACAATTCCTATTAATGGTTTTCTTAATATACATCATTCAGTCCCAGAATTGGAAATTTATATATATAAAAGAAAAACAACACACACATTTTCCCAGTGAGTAAGGAAAGAAGAAAATAAAACAACCCTGATTTATAAGGTACCATACTCACAACAGGTATGTACAAGTTCTTAGTAGGCACTGGATTCACAACAGGTGCCCTTCATATTTAAGATCAGTCATCAGAAGTCACCATACAAAATACAGGAGCCTACATTTTAGTTATTCTACATATCCATTTAGGACAAATCTTACCCTAACACCAGTAATATTAGTAATAGATTGTAAGCAGAATGAGTGACACCAATGATCAAGCAAAAATTTGATATAATACATCACAATGCAATAGCAATACTTATTAATGCCTTCTTCCAGGTTCAGCTTAAAGAGGAAAACCAATTACTATTAAGATCATGGGCTAAAGTTCCAATATCTGTAATCTGAGATGCCATATGCTGCAGGGCTGGGGTGATATTTTAAGTTTTGGATGACTTTTTTTTTCCATGGACTTAAGATTTTCAACCAGTAAGTCTGCGTAGACCAGTACTATGATGAAAATGATCAAATTTTGTCCCCATTTTCCATAGTTTGAGGCATAGGCAAAAAAATATATATTATTGCTTCCCCATTTTTGGGCTATGGGGAGGCTGGCCCTTTAAATCATAATCGCTATGCCTACATTGGAACTGCTGGTAGCATCTTATCTGGAGCTGCAGCCACAGCCCACAGCATGAATTTTAAACAGACCATTATTGTAAAGATCTGCTTACAAGAGTTCCATTGCAGTGTCTGCAGCACTGAAAGCATACCTTCTGAGAGCAGGAGGGGACTGATGTTGCAGTCATTGGAGTGAGCACAAAGCGCACTTGTGGGTGATGTCCATGAGCTGCTGATGAGTGACAGTCACAGGGTTCAGCAGCCACAATATCCATTTTCCTGTGGAGCCACTCTTCTGTTACTCAGGTCTCAATGGCATGGCTCTGATTCTTCATGAGAACATCTGTCTCAATAGCCCTGAGAGGGGTGTTAGAGAAGTGGGCAGGAACATGACAGTTACCTACCACTGCTCGCAGGCATCTCAGATATTCTTCCACAAATCTCTCCCCCACAAAGGGCAGCCCACAACAGTCCATTGTTCCTATCTTGTACTTAGTGTTGGCAATCCACCTCTCGATAGGGATGGCATTCGTTAGAGTGACTGTAAACTATAGGGCTAAGCTTCTCAGTTGCAATAGGGCATGGTATGCTGCACATAGTTGCTTTCCTAGGGGACTATATTGTACTTTGACTCCTTTCCAGACTTGTGATTAGAACCCAAGGGGTATTTGTTTAGAATGTTGCCTCTACCTCAAACCCCACCCAGAGCCAGTATTGTTACTGGCTACATCCAATTCACATGGCCGGTAAAGATCTAGCACCACCCTTACTGCTTAAACTTGTGTCAATGCCTTCTACTATTTTTTAAAGCATCCTGTTGAAGGTCCTCCTATTTGCATGAGTGACTTTCCTGCTTAATACACACAATGGTTTTAATAACTAAACTGAATCAGGGATAAAGTATCTCCAGGACTCCAATAATATTACAAATTCTATTAATATGGAAAAAGATTGTACTTTATCATTTACAGCATAGGATATAGTTTTTGTTTTAGTCAACTAAACCACTCTTATGAATTTGATAGACAACCAGAACTTTGTAACTTGTCCCAATTGTTTGCCCATCCCAGGCTCTTAAGATAAGATACCATTGTCTCTGAAGCCTTTTTTGATTCTGAAAATGGGATTACTGGTGAACAATATTTTCAGTAGGGTAACAGCCACAGGTTTCTTCCACTCAGGCTGACTCTTTGCTACTTGGCCAGGACAGATGCTTGGGTTGTGCATACAGCCTTGGGAAAGCACTGCATAGTCCACCCTTGGCCTTTTCACATGAAGGAGAATGCAGGCTGGCTTGCCCTTCCTAAGGAGAGTCTACAGAAAGCCTTAGTAAATTCTAAAGCAAAGTGATAGTGACATAACTGGATATAAATTTCTTGCAACAAACTAGCAATATTTGGGACAGCAGCATAGAGCAGTGGTGTTACTTTAATTTAGATAATCTACCATTATACACAACCCTTGGCAGCCCCCAATATTTAAAAATAATTAAATCATGGTTAAGAACATTATGCTTTAATCTTATGCTGAAACATTGCTAAAATTCCAGGAATTTTATACAATCTTTAAGTATTCATATGAACATTTTACTCATACAACTTTAATTAGCAGAGGTTTAAAGAATTCTTTTTAATTTTTTAACACTTTGAAATATTTTCTATTTAACTTATATCTTATTAAATGAACTTAACTATTTCATGACTTTATTTTTCACTATTACAACTTTACCATTATTACATTAATTAACAGGTATTTTATTTTAGCAGTACAGAAAAAAAAACTGCTTTTCTCCATTATTTCATGAAAACCTTAGATTTCCAATGGCATCAATATTATCTTCTCCTTACCACCACTTTAATATGCAAATTGAGGTGGCCTCTGACAGCTTTTTCTCAATGAAGTTACTTTTTGTTATTAGCATCTATTCAGTTTCTGTTTAATAATGATTTCCTGGAATTAGCTATTTAAATATTTCAGTTTAAACAATACTTCTACAAACTTATAACTATTCATTATCACATAGACTATAGTTACTTCATCTTAAGACAAATTTAAATGATTCATTTCAATTTAGGCAAAAACAATATTTTTTGCTTTTTATAGAGCTCTTCTAGAATTTTCATTTATCGATTCAATATTATCATTTATAAGTGTCAAAATATAAAGTGATTCTGAACAAACAGAAAAACACAAACATAAAGCTCTTTAATTTCACTCATAATTTTTACTCCTTTGATATAGCTGTCTTCAAGCCCTCCACCATTTCACTTCTCTGATTTTACTGCTTTTAAGATTTCTACTGGAATCCGTGTTACCTGTTATGTGCAAGCTCTCTCTTGGAAACATTTTTATTAGTAATTATCAACCAGTTAGGATTACTTGAGGATTATAAATGCAGTTAAGCTCTAATTTAGCAGTTTAGACATACATTTAACACTCTTATTTTGGGTAGTTACTCTTTAGAAATACACTTAGATTTGAAGTTCAGGAGTCAGCTATTGATTCAAAACTGAAAGTTCCTTTTAACAGCTTGATTTAAAATTCTGCACTAATTTTATCAATTTGGCTATACAGGGCCAATTAGAATTAGTATGGAAGCAAAACAGAGTACATTATTTTCTAAGTTTCTCAACTCCTTCTACAGTTTATTTCTCTCCTGCTTACCAGGCCAAAATGTTTTGCTAAATAAAAGTTAAAAATAATGGAAGCTTAATTTCTGATGAATTCTGCTGACAATGTCAAAAAGTTTTGCTAAATAAAGGTTAAGAATAATGGAAGCTTGATATCTAATGACTCCTGCCAACTATGCCAAAATGTTTTCTTAAGAAAGAAGTAGAAACTCTAAATGCTATGCAAAGAAAATTTATTTAATGAAATGTTTGTGGTCAGCAACTTTATTTAAACAAATGACTTTGTGGTTATATAAACACATTACAACAATTGAGCAATCATAAAAGAATATAATCAATTTAACACATAGGAGAGAATAAAAGTATGTACAACCACTCACCAAATTGGGGGAAAACACAATATCTGATCTTTTATGCAGCCAGGAAATCCCTTTTTTCAGCAGCTGATTAGAGTCCTGTTTGGAAAAATACACATATTGTGATTCTAGCAATGGAAGAAATTATAACAGTGAGGTGGAGCCAGTGGCCACTGGAAATTTTGGTCCAGGGAGGGGAAGTGCAGTTGAAAATACAGGGTCTTTTTCAGGACTTGAGGGTTGTCCTGAGTGCTGTTGTGGTGATGGATGTAGGCCATTTTAAATCAGCATATACCATGCATAACTGTGTGGGATAGAGTGTGGTCTACGATGTGAACTGTGGTCTATGCTTGGTGGCAAGGTGCCAGGATATGTATATCCATTAAGGGTGATGAGCCACACTGATGAAGGATGTTTGTGTGGGATGTTGTGGGAGGTGTGGGAGGTAGGGAACATGGGAATCCCTGTAATTTCTGTGTAATATTTAGGTAATCTAAGCACCTTTTAAAAAAATATATATATATACATAAAAAATAACATTTATGTAAGCAAATACACATATATGTATATATATATTTATATATCATTTTACAAATATTGGTAGGTATTGTGAAAATTTTGATTTTTACCCACAATAAAAAAAAGAGAGGGTATGTGATTATTTCCTTTTTGAATAATGAAAATGTTCTAAACTTGACTGATGTGATGACAGCAGAACTCTGTGATGAAAATAAGAGCCATTGAGTATATACTTTGAATAGGTGTGCATGAAATCTAGGTGGAGCTGCAACTCCTACCCTACAGCTCAATGGACTCATCCAAGTCACCTGGTGAGGAGACAACGATGGGAAATGGCCATCCCAGGGAATGGAGAGGGCCTGCATCTGCAGGCAGGATCATCCCACCCACCATATCCATGGGATATAAGCCCTCTCTCACTTGGAGTTGGAGTGGACATCACCATCCCAGTCGCCTCTGGATTGGGGGAAGAACTATGGACTAGAGTGGACTTGATGGTATTCTCTTGCTCACATATGGTGATTCTTGCAATGCAAGAAATTATAACAATGAGGTGGAGCCAGTGGCCACTTGACAGTTTTTTGGGTAGGGAGGGGATGAGCAGTTGAAATACAGGGGCTTCTTTGGGAGTTGGAGGTTGTCCTGAGTACTGTTGTGGCAATGGATGTAGGCCATTTTAAATCAGCACACACCACTCAGAACTGAGTGGGAGAGAGTGTGGTCTACAGTGTGAACCGTGGTCTATGGTTGGTGGCAAGGCTCCAGGAGGTGTAAGTTCATTGAGGTTGGTGGGCCACACTATGGGAGATGTTTGTGTTGGATGTGGTGGGAGGTGTGGGAGGTGGGCAACATGGGAATCCGAGTGGGTTCCGTATAATATTTTAGGTAATCTAAGCACCTCTTAAAATATATGTATATATATATATAAAAAATAACATTTTTGTAAGCAAATACACATATATGCATATATATTTATATATCATTTTACAAATGTTTGTATGTATTGTGAGAATTTTGATTTTTACCCATAATAAAAAAAAAATAAATAAAATAAAATAAAAGGAAACTATGTTGAAAACATTAAAAAAAAAAAAAAAAAAAAAACCAAAGCATGGGATTGGGTAACACAGAGATTCCTGTGCTGGAAGATGGACTGTGGTTAACAGAACAAAAAAAGAACATTCTCTCATGAAGTAAAGCAAGTATGTAATAGTAATTCAAGTGTCATTAACTGGGAGGGTTGGGGGGAAAATACAACAAATGTAAGATATTGGCTATAGTTAGCAGTAATGTTATGACAATATTCTTTTATAGTTTGTAACAATTGTTTCACAAAAATGCAAGGTGTTGTTGGTAGGGTAAACTACTGGAACATGTATGACGATATGCATGTTTATTTTGTAGTTCACAACTTACACTATACAATTATTGTTTATGGATGTTCATGTATGAATTATAAACTTCAATAAAAAGTTTAAAAAATTAATATAGGTTGTAAAAATATCAGTCAAGATGGAATATAACTAAATGCAACCAAACACACACACTCACACCCCACATGATCACCTTCTTAGTGATAAGCAGGGCAAAATGAACCTGCTTTTTTACTTTCATATTTAAAGGGGAATTGGCAGAGAAAAGAAGGGGACATAAAAATCTGCAAGATAGAGTTTCTTAGTTATCCCTGGATGACCAGGTCAGATGGCAATTCTCCTTCCTTCGTCAAGGCCTTCTCCCCATGTGGACGACTGGTAGTGAAGACCCCAAGGAGGTCACATGAGATGGCTCCATCTTATCTTGTTACTGGAACCCTCCTCCTCCTTTGCATGGTTCCCAACACAGGCCCTGGTAGGTGGGCAACTTAAACTGGTGAGTTGATTCTCAGCATTTTACTCCTCCTTGAATCTGGACATTTCTTTATTTTCTTGTTGCTTATCTCTTCTATGATATTTCTGTGTGGACTAGCTTCTATGAGACCAAAATGCAGGTGGCTATTAAAAAACATATGGGCAAATTCAGTGCTCAACTATGGAAACCAAGGTTCAGAACCCTGCCCAAATTTCCCTGATCATGCCTGGTAATACTCTGAACATTCTTAGCTCTTACCTATCCTGGCACTCTGGATCACTTCTAGAGGTTCAGAGGACAAGTGAAAGAGACAATCAGCTATGGTGAATTTGTCTCTAGTTTCCATGGTTACCAAATAGGGATTCAACCTCAAGGAGAGTGAGACATGTTTAGGGACCACCCTGTATGATTTCACTTGGAGAGTTGAACAAAGTGGTTATATTTGACTGCTTCTCTCATCATCTCAAGGGGCTCTGAAGGAGAAGGTATATGAAAAATTTTGAGCATAAGCCCAAGGTCTTTTGACCTCTAGTATATCCTATCACCAACACTTCAGTTAATAGCTGTTTAAAAACATTAATTTAGTGGGTGGCTATTATATCAAGTTAACCACTGTTTCTTTTGTTTCTTTATTGTTTTAACCTAACCACTTCACTCTGAGGCCTCAGGCTCCACAGACAGTTGTATCTGTAAATCATTTACTTATACACCCATGATTATTATATGTGCACTATATGATCAGTCTAATAGTTGTAGCTTGGGCAAATTTCAGCTGCTTTCTGGTTTCAATTTTAAAGGAGTCAGTTGGCAGCAGGAGGAAAACTACAAGGTGGGGTTCCTTGTATAGTGACTTCTGCTAAGTAAGCATTTTTCTGTGCCCTTTGTTGTTCTTTTATTTCATCTTCTTCCCATGATAATCAGTTAAACAGCTGCTGTTTGGACACTTTAAGTCATAATAATTGGTAAGATTATTTCTGTATTATTAAGTTGATTGCTAAAGCACCTTGAACAAAAGTAAAGTATGTTAATCCATTGCAAAGCTGGTATCTCCCAATTTATTGGAGATAGGTAATGATCCAACTGGCTATTAGTAAACCTTTGGTAAATTTCTGACTTGTTTTTATTAATATATTGTCTGGGGTGTGGTAAGTGCAGAGTGCCAACAGGTCAGAGAAGAATAAATCTGAATCCTAATTGTTGGAACACTTACATTCAAGTGATAGAAACCATGGGATCATTTGATTAGTTGGATAAAATGTTTATTTCAGTGTCTTATTGTTTTTTTTACATTCGTGCTTTTAATTAGTGTTTTTGCAAAGCACTGTTGCCATGATTTTTCTTTTAATGTTATTGTCTTTAGGGAGTAGGAAATTAATGTAAATATTGGTGGGAAACTATTTAGAATCCAGAATACTCCAGATTTAACATGATGAGTTACACATACTATAGCTCTTCCTGCCTGCATTAACACTTGATAATGTCCTCCATTATGTCCTCCACTTCGTTTTCTGAAATAATAAGACTATTCTTTTTCCTCCCAGTGAACATTACTTCACTAGATATCTATTTCTGTGCCTTAATTTTTAAGTGATTCATACGTTTTATAATTAACCTTTTGTGGAGAGTGTGTAGCTTAGTGATTGTGCACCTGCTTCACATGCACAAGGCCCCAGTTTCTATCTCCAGTATCTCCTTTTAAAAAATAAATAAAACTAACCTTTTAAAACTAACATCATTTCCTGTCTAAGCTTTCATTGCATAATTAATTTCCACCTATGGGGCCTCACATTTTTATCTGCCATTCATTTTGCATTGTCCTGATACCTATTGACATCAATATCTGTCAGATTCCTTGGGTTGTTCCAAGTAATGAAAACTTTGGTTTAGTTGAGAGAATTTTTCTACAACTCAATTATTTCATTGGGAGGTAGCCAGATAGTTCCATAGCTCCAGGAGCCCTTTATATATCTACAGATTTTCAGAGAGGATAAAAGCAAGAAAATTTCATGATACAAGTATGTATAATTCCGGCATACTGTGAGAAAACTCTTTCCTACTTCCCAGTTTACAGGACTGTGCATGGTAAGGTGCTATTTAACATGGTTTTTTGGAAGTATCACCACTGAGGCACATCACTGATACCTAAACTACTCTGTCCCTTCTTCCTCCAGCCTGCGGCAATGTCTATGATATACATGTTTTACACAGATTTCAGGTTAATTATACCACAAACTGCCTCTTATTTAACAGATGAGGTGTATTCCTCCCTGCTTCCAACTATTTCTAAACAAATCCATCTTGTCCAGGTCATAGGGTACTAACTGTCAAGGTGTCCAGGCTTTAATTCTTTAAAGGACATTATAAGAAAGGATTTTCATGTAAGAAGCTGGGATGGGTTGACAAAAATAACATCTCATGGAAGAAATTATTACTGATGGGGTACTGACTGTCAACACAGGGAAGAACCTGTAGAAAAATAACAAAAAATATTCCCTGGCCCGGTAGTGATGAAGGGTCAACAAACCTTAAGTTAGGGTCATCTACAAGGAAGAATTCATTCCCCACAGCAATTTCTGATGCTCACAGTTAATGCTGCTCACTTTGGAACATCTCAGCTTTCTCTGGAAGCTTCTTTTCTTCCAGCTAACAGATCCCTCTCATTGTCTTTCACAGACTGTGCCATGAGGATCAACACTGAGGGTGGCACAGCACTGAAAATCATATGATTTATGGTATTGTTTTTAACCAATGAAATTCTTGCTAGACACTCTTTTATATTTTATCCAACTTTATTCTTCTTCATAATCCTCACCAAAATATTCATCTATATATTCACAAATTAAACTACAACATCAGTGCCTATCAAAGAAGGACATTTCTTTACTCCTAGTGTAGACCTGATATGGACAAGAGATGAGATAATTATTTGAGTTTATGATTCATGGATGGGAAAATTGGGAACTGCAAAGATAAAATTGTATCTTTATGTCTTACTCTTTGATCAAATTCTTTTGTTTGCATCATTTTCCTTCTGGACCTACAGTGTCTCCCCTTTTCAAAGTAGTGAATGCCTTATATCTACATAGAAGGTGTTGGAACCACAGAGTCAGATGCAAAGAAATTCAATTAGCACAAGTGGAAAAATGCATATCACTTAGTAACTTTCCTGCCATATTTACAAAAAGAAAGAATAAAAATATGAGGACTGGGTATTGCAAATTTGAAAAAAAATTTGTATGGAGGTTGTTTGTATATAAAAGCATTATAAGGAAAGACTATATTCATTCATAAAACCTATATTCATAAACAACCTGTAGATTTAAGCATATATGTTATATACATGGAATGGACTTACACTCATTTTCTAACTTGGAAAAATGTTATAACTAGTGCTCTATGTTTTCCTTAACATCTTGTGAAACCCAAAATAGAATAATTCATAAGAATTTGAGTTTCAATCCTAGGCAAGTAGCAAAACACAAAATTATTTGTGATTATCTTACTGTGGCTCATTGGAATTATGTTTTATTAATAAGACTTATACTAACAATGTAATTGAGTGCCTTTATTTTAGATCTATTTATTTATGGCCCACAGATCATTATTTTATTTATGCTATTCCAAATCTTTCATTAGATGTTCACAATCATTGCTGTCACAGTCCTGGTGCCAAAATTATCATTTTCTTATCTATCCACTAGGGCAATTTCATGTGATAGGACCAAAAGGACCTGTCATAGCTTTGGTAGGAGAAGAGGTTGTGTTGCCTTGCATTTTCAGCCCATCAATGGATGTTCATAACATGGAGGTGATATGGTTCCAGGTCGATTCTTTTGTCCTAGGGCATCATTATCAAAACTCACAGGATCATATGGAGCAGCAGGGTTCAGAGTACCAAGGGAGAATTGAGTTCCTAAGAGACAACATCACCAAAGGGCATGTGGCCCTGAGGATCCATCACATTTGCCCTTCTGATGGAGGGGAATTCAGTTGTTCCTTTGAAAGCTCCACATACTTCATACTTCAGTGAAACATACTTTCATGTGTTGGTCACAGGTGAGTTTCTGGAATGAAATCTTTTGGAAATATTGGAATATATACTCATGTATATAGGCAGAGATAGCTGAGTCTTAAAAAACAGCCACCACATTCTTCAGGTTATGATAGGATTTTTTTCCTTATCAACATTTTTTTTTTAAAGAAGGAGAGAGCAGAAAATCTGATATGTCTTATATTTGAAGAATCCCAGAAATTCATCAAATCTAGAGAGTTTGGTCCAATATCCAAAAACCAGAAGCAGCAGTCAGATGTAGGAAATTAGACTCTGACTAGCCCTCCCTCATGCTCACATTTTCTGCACCATCACTCTTGTCCACACTGGATGTATTCATGTTCACTGAAATTTGGTTTTGTCCACTCTTGTTATGATATCCCTTTTTACTCAGGGATTACCACAAATATTTACATTTTCATGTCCCAGTCTTGCTCATCAATTGTTCCTAGAAAAATTAATATCTTACCAGAGTTAGTGAGTAAGGAAGGCTTCTAGTTTCAGCCACATACTGTGCCCCAATCAGTCCTCTCCCTACAAACATAACAGTGCTTACTACTGAGTTCAGGGGATATGCTTATTATGTAAATTTAAATCAAAGAGGCACTAAGGAGCTGTCCCCAATTTTTGTGACTGACTCAGACTAGTTCCCTCATTATCTTTCAAAGATTGACACTGAATGAGAGGTAGAGATATTTACACACAGTTCAGAGAAAAACATTTTTACAGCCTTTAAAAAGTGTTATTATTAGAATCCTATGATGGATTATGTTGGTTTCTCTTGAGGTCCATTGGAAAAACCATGATACATGTAGGCTATTCTGTTGTTCTATGTTTTGCTGATTGAGTGGGTACAATCTTATTCTGGTACCTGCATTCTTTCATCATTTTATGTAAGAAATAAAGTTACTATGCTGGTTCAATGTTTATTTCCCCCTCTAAGTGAATACATCCCAGGTGTTCTTATTTGTGACAGTCTCAGTACAAATGCCTGCTGCTCAGGAAGGGTTGCTGTTCCTCTCTGAACTTATCTTTCTTTTGCAGTTTCTGGCATGTATTTCCTCCTGAATAAGTGACATTTGACCCACAGTCAGAAATTAGTTCCTATTGGAGAAATATTCTGCAAAATCAATGGCAGCTTCATCTGCTACCTAACCCCAGAAAGGGGTTACAAGCATTTATTTGTGTAGGGTTAGTATTAATTTCCACATTTTCCTTTTTGATTTTTTTATTTGCATTTTTTTCTATTATTTTCTTTGTCAGTCTATCTCAGGACTTTGCTAATTTTGTTGATCTTCCCTAAAAGTGAACTCTTGGTTTTTGTTAATTCAGAGAGAATTTTTGCTGTTGTTCTTAATTTCATTTATTTATGCTCTAGTGAATATAAATGCAAAAATCCTCAAGAAAATGCTTGCAAAACAAATCCAAAAGCATGTTAAAAGAATTAAGCACCCTAAGCAAGTGGGTTTTATCCCAGTTATGCAATGTTGGTTCTAGACAATTAAATCCATTAATGTAATAAAGCACATTGCTAAATTGATGAAGAAAAATCACAGGGCCCTTTCAATTAATGCAGAATAGGCATTTGAAAAAAATTAATCACCTTTTCTTGATTAAAATAATTCAAAAGATAATAATAGAAGAAAATTTTCTCAATATGTTAAAGTGTATATAATAAAAACCTACAGCTAGCATTGTACTCAATGGTGAAAGACTGACAGCTTTCCACTGAGATCAGGAACACTGTCACTATTGTTATTCAATATTGTGCTAGATGTTCTAGCTAGAGCAATTAGAGTAGATAAAGCAATAAAAGGCACACAAATAAGAATGGAAGAAGTAAAATTTTCATTCTTCTCTGATGATATGGTTGTATATGTAGAATCTCCTACAAATCTACAATGAAGCTATGAGTACTAATACATGAGTTCAGCAAAGTTGTAGGATACAAGATTAATATGCAAAATCAATAGTGTTTCTATACACTACTAATATGCATTCTGAGGAGAATATAAAAAAGATCATTTTAATGGCAACTAAAAATCAAATATTTAGGAATTAAATTAACCAAGGACATAAAGGACCTGTGTTCAGATAACTACAAAACATTGCTAACAGAACCTGAATAAGACTTAAATAAATGAAAGTACATTCAGTGTTTATAGACTGGAAGAATAAATATCATTGAGATGTCGATATTACTCAAACTGATTTACAGATTCAAAACAATCCCAATAAAAATCTCAATAACCTATTTTGTAGAAATAGAAAAACCAAGTATCAAATATATTTGGAAGGGCCAAGGGGCTCTGAATAACCAAAAATATTTTTAAATAAAGAATAAAGATGGAGGTCTCTCACTTCTGGGACTATAAAGCATATAAGTTAGATACAGAGATAAAAACAGCAAGTTACTAATATAAAAACAGAAAACTGACCAATGGAACCAAATCAAGAACTCAGAAATAGATCCTCACATCTACCGTCAAGTGATTTTTGAGAAGACTGTCAAGCCATACCAGCTGGGCTAGAACAGTCTATACAACAAATGGTCCTGGTAGAACTGGACAGCAATATCCATAGAAAGAAAGAGGACCCTATCTCACACTTTATACAAAAATAACTCAAAATGAATCAAGGACCTATATATAAAAGCCACAACTATAAAACTCCTAGAAGAAAATAGAGTTAAAACAACCTCAAGATATTATGGTAGGCAGTTGTTTCTTAAACCTTACACCCAAAGCATGAACAACAAAGGAGAAAATAGAAAAATGAGACTTCCTCAAAATTAAACACTTTTGTACCTCAAAGGATTTTGTCAAAAGGGTAAAAAGGCAGCTGACTCAATGGGAGAAAACATTTGGCAATAACATATCTGATAAGGGTTTAATATTTATAATGTATAAAGAGATCATACAACTCAATTATAAAAATACAAACCAACAAATTAAAAAATGATCAAACACTTGAAAAGACAATTGTCCAAAGAAGAAATACAAATGACAAAGAAAGTTATGAAGAAATGTTCAACATCACTAGTGATTAGGGAAATTCAATTCAAAACTAAAATGAGGGGAAGCGGCTGTGGCTCAATCAGTAGGGCTCCCATTTACCATATGGGAGACCCCGGGTTCGGTTCCCGGGGCCTCCTGGTGAAGGCAAGCCCGCCCATATGGCGTGGTTAGCTGACCCAGTGAGCACAAGCAGCAAGGGGGGGATAAATGAATAAATAAATAAAATCTTAAAAAAAAAAAAAAAACTAAAATGAGATACCATTTCATACCTATTAGTTGGACACTATAAAAGGGTGGAAAACTGTAAATGTTGGAGAGGATTTGGAGATACAGGAACACTTCTACACTGTTGGTGGGAATGTAGAATGGTACAGCCACTATGGAGGACTCTTTGCCAGTTCCTATGGATTTTGAATTTAGACTTGCTATATGATTTGGCAATTCCTTAATGAGGTATATACCCAGAAGAATTGAGATCAGTGACATGAACAGATATCTGCACTCTGATATTCTTAGCAGCATTATGCATGATTTCCAAAAGTTGGAACCTCTCCAGGTGTCAATTAACTGATGAATGGATGAACAAATTGTGGTGTATACACACAATGGAATGTCATACAATGGTAAGAAGAAATGAAGATTTGAAGCATATGACAACATGAATGGACCTGGAGGACATTATGTCAAGTGAAGGACAAATATTGTATGATTGCACTTTTATGAACTAAATATACAATGTAAATTCATGGAATTAATAATTAGAATATAGGTCACCAGAAAATAGAAGAAGGGTAGAGAATGGAAAGCTGAATGTTAATCTGTGTAGAATTTTTAAAAGGTTGTTTGTAAATATTTGGAAATGAATAGAAATGTTGAAAGAATATCATAGTGTTTGTAACTAGCAGAGCTATTATATGGCTATGACTGTCATTGAAAGGGAAAGTCTTGAGTCATGTATATTATTAGAAGGAAACTAACAACTGTAACAGGGAATGGATAAGCTAGTGAAACCACACATAAAACACAAACATGGGTGATATTGCATATATAAGACTCTTTTTAAAATATATAATTACAAATATGCTAGAGAGAAGGAAAATAATCAAAGCTATACATGGCTGGTGAATCATAGAGAGTTTGAGAGGTGATTATTTTGTTTGTTGTTTATTATTATTAGTTTGGAATAATGAAAGTGCTGTAGGAATGTTTGAAGTGATGAATGCATAATTATGTGATTATAATTAATACTGTTAATTGTACACTTTGGATGGTTTTATGCTTTATTAATATGTATCAATAAAATTGATTTCTTAAAAAAATTAAATGACTAGATTGCCCCCAAATTATTTCTTTTCTTTATATGGTTAATGTTCAAGTAACAATTTTCAGATAAATAAAATTGGCTTCATAGGTAATTAAATATAGTAAAGAAAAAAAAATTCTTCCCACAATTGCTTTTTTCTTTCAACTCTCACAATATATCCTGAGAGTACAAGATACCTTAGGACAAAACTTTGAATTGAAAAAGTCCAAGGGACAAATGACAACCAACTTTCTTTCGTACTCTTAACTTATTAACTCTTCAAAATTAGTAATATTTATTTATTACAAGCCACTGATCTTTTTATGTTGACTATTTCAATTATTTTATAGCCAATCCTGTCAGTTAATTCTGTTATTATCCTAATTTTGCAGAAGGAATTTAAAGGACATGAGTTTTTTGTTTTTGTTTTTGTTTTGTGTGTTCTTTTTTTTTTTTTTTTTTTTTTTTTTTGCTTTTTTGCACTCTTTTACTATCAGGACATACATTTGATCATATAGATAATCCTCAAAGACACAAAATTATATTCCTTCTTTGAGCTACTAGGTTCTGAAAATATAATTTCTCAGCCTCAATACTGGAATGCACCATTGTGCCATCTAGGTTTTCATTGGTATGCAGCACCACTCATTGTTGCCATCATGGTGTTTCTACAAGACAACAATGGATAATTTTCCTTAATCAACATAATAAGGGAAGGTTCAATTCCAGAAAATGTTTTGCTAGTTTTTGTTACAAATTGTTTTGGTTGAGTTAAGGCTGTATAATGATACACTAAACTGCAAAACACTGTCTCTTAAACCAGAGTTTCTCTATCATTTCTGTTCCAGGGAGTAAACAGTGGTCAAATGTATGAAGTTTCTACATTCCATTTATCTTGATACTCTAACATTTCCACAATGTAGACTTAATTTTCACATTTCAAAATGTTTTTTTTTCTTTATTAGGAAAGTTGTGGGTTTACAGAATAATAATAAAAAAAAAAAACAGGACCCCCATACACTACAGCAATATTAACACCTTGCATTATTGGGGAATGTTTGTTAAAATTAATTTTAGCACATATTTATAATAGCATTATTAATTAAAGTCCATGGTTTACCTTACTTTTCACTGTATAGTTACATGGATTTTTAAAAAATTCTTATTCTGTATTATATATATACAATTTAACATTTCCCCTTTTAATTATATCCAGTTATATATTCCAGTGCTACTAATTGCATTCATAATATTGTGCTACAATCATCACCATACAATATCACAATAGTTCCATCATTCCAAATAGGAAACTTATACATTTTATGCCTTAATTTCCCAATTCCTACCCCCACCTAGTCCCCCAGTAACCTATAATCTACATTCTGATATGATGAATTTGCTTATTCTTAATTGTTTCAAATCTGTGAGATCACACATTATTTCTCCTTTTCTTTCTTACTTATTTCATAAAATATGATGTCTTCAAGGTGCATCCATGTTGTTTATGCATCAAAACTTCATTTATTAGCAGCTTAATAATATTATGTTGAATGTATATACCGTATTTTTTTCATCCATTTCTCAATTGGTGGACACTAGGGTTGCTTCCATCTCTTGGCAACTGTGAATAATGTTGCTTTGAACATTGGTGTGCAAATGTGTGGTCAAGTCCTTGCTTTCAATTATTTTGTGTATATACATCACAGTGAGATTACTGAGTCATTTGATGTTGATATATTTAGATTTCTTATAAAGTGCCAAACTGTCCAGAGTCTGCACCATTTTACATTGCTGCCTGCAAAAATGAGTATTCCTATTTCTCTACATCATCTCAAACACGTGTTATTTCTCCTTTTATTTAATATCAGCCATTGTAATGAGTGTGGAATGGTATCTTATTGTGATTCTGATTTGAATTTCCCAGATAGTGAATGATGTTGGACATCTTTTCATGTTCTCTCTGGCTATTTGTATATATTTTTTGGAGCTAGGTGTATTCAAGTCTTTTGCCCATTTTAAAATTGGGTTGTTTGTATTTTGTTAAGCTGGAGGATTTCTTTAAAAAATCTGGGTACTAAACCTTTATCAGATTTGTTGTTTCAATATATTTTCTCTTACTTTGTAAGCTGTAGTTTTAATATCAGGAAAAATTCCTTTGATGTGTAAAAGTTTTTGTTTTTTCTTTTTAATTTTGATGAGGTCTTTTTTATTCATTTATTTTACTTAATCGCTTGTGCTTTGAGTGCAAAGTCTAATAAAACATTGCCTAACATAGTGCCCAGAAGGTGCCTCCCTATGTTTGCTTCTAGGAATTTGATACTTATAGATATATTTATATTTAGATATTTGATCCATTTGAGTTGATTTTGTATATGGTGTGAGGTAGGCTTCCTCCTTCTTTTTTTTTTTTTTGCAAATGAAGATACAGTTTCCCAACACCATTTGTTGAAGTGACTATTCTTTTGCAATTGAATTGTCTTTGTCATCTTGTCAAAAATCAGTCAGCCATAAAAGTAAGGTTGATTTCTGAACATTCAATTCCATTTCTTTGGTCTATATGTTTGCCCTTGTGCCAGTAGTATCCTGTTTTGATCACTGTGTATGTTTTTTTAAATAAGTTTTAAGACTGAGCATTGTGACTGCTCCAATTTGAGTCTTCTTTTTCAAGATGTCTTCTGCTCTTTTGGCCCATCACTCTTTCATAAATTTTAATTATTAGATTTTCCATTTTTCCAAGTTGAAATTTTGATTGGGATGGCATTGAATCTGAAAATTGCTTTAGGTAGGATTGGCAGCTTAACAATATTTAGAATTCCAATCCATAAACATAGAATATCCTTCCATTTATTCATGTCTTCTTTGACATACTTTAACAATGTTTTCTAGTTTTCTGTGTACAATTCCTTTACATCCTTGCTTAGAATTATCCCCATTTATGTGATTCTCTTAGTTGCTACTGAGAATGTATTTTGTTTTTCTGGGTTTCTTCTTCTGATTCTTCATTGCTTTTGTATAGAATTGCTATTGATTTGATTGTATAAAATTGCTATAGTACCCCATCATTTTCTATATTAATTTATTAGCACTGGCAGATTTGTTGTAGATTTTTCAGGATTTTCCATATATGGGACCATATTATGTGCAAATAGGGAATGTTTTACCTCTTCATTTACAACTTGGATGTTTTTTTATTACTTTTTTCTTGCCTAATTGCTCTGACAAAACCTTCTTTTACAATGTTGAGTAACAGTGGTGACAGCCAGATCAGTTGTCTTGGGGAAAGTTTTCATCTTTCACAGTTAAGTAGGATGTTAGCTGTGGCCTTTAAATATATGCCCTTTATCATATATGAGGAGGAGATTCTTTCCACTCCTGGTGTTCTAAGTGTTTTTGTCAAGAAAGGGTGCTGCATTTTGTCAAATGCCTTTATTGTTTCAATTGAGAAGATCCTGTAATTTTCTCCTTCATTCTATTAATGATTTTCACATTATTTGAACTAACCTTGCAAACCAGGAATAAATCCCACTTGATTATGACATGGAGTACTTTTAATATGCTGTTGGGTCTGGATTGTTAGTATTTTGTCAAGAATTTTTGCATCTATACCCATAAGAGATATTGGTTTGTAGTTTTCTTTCCTTGTAGCATCTTTATATGGCTTTGGTATGAAGGTCATTAGAGCCTCACAAAATGAAGCAGGGAATGTTCCTTCTTTTTCATTTTTTGGAAAAGTTTGAACTGAATTGCAGTTACTTCTTTCTAGCATGTTTGGTATAATTCACCTAAGAAAGCCATCTGATCTTGACGTTTTCTTTGTTACGAGGTTGTTGATTACTGAATCAATCTCTTTACTAGGAATTACTTTGTTGAGATCTTTTATTTCTTCTTGAGTCAATGTAGGAAGTTTGTGTGTTTCTAAGCATTTGCCCATTGCATCTAGATCAGAACATTTATTAGTGTACAGTTGTACGTAATGTTGGGTGATGTGGAATGTGTAGGCAAGTTGTCCTTGAGGCCCAGTTCATAAATTAGCATCAGGATTTGGGTGTAAGAATGTGGTTATCTAGTGAAGATCAGCAGACATTGCTATTGTCATCTTATTCTTTTTGCTAGTTTTCCCAGGTAGGAGCAGGTGTTTCTGTCAGCACTGAAAAGGATCGTTGATATGTTAACCTAATTCAGTTAAAGTCAAATTCTTCATTGTAATCCCCTGGATAAAATAGATACTCAAGCAAATCAAAATGATTATTAAAATCATTTATCATTTCAATTTCACATTCTCCCATTTTGGTTGAGGGAGTTGTTTAACACCCTGAAGACCAAGTATGACTAGTTTGGGGCTCTAAAGGCTGATACTCTAAAGTTACAGGGGATAGGAGAAAGAGTTTGGTGGCTTTGAGGCACTGTTCAATGAAGTTGTTGAAATGCAGGTGAATATATTCCCAAGAAGAAGAATGATGATTAGCATGATTGGTGGGGATATTAGGGAATACAACCAAGAGGTGTTAGGTAGAAACATCTTAATTGATTCCCATCTATTTCTTAGTTGCTAGTTTATACTATGAAGACATTTGGATTGTTTGAAGATTTCCTGGATGTTTGTCTCAACTTGTCTGGTATTCTTGCTCTAAGTATGACAGGATGTGTTGGCAACAACACAGATTCTCCTTTTTCTGCCAGTAGGTAATCTAAAGCTAATTGGTTATCCATGGTTATGGCTGTAAGGGAATTGAGAGAAGTATTAATTCCTGCAGTGCTTGCCCAGTTTCTTGAGCTAAATCTTCTAAGGTGGCACTAAGATAATGGATAATGTGTTCTTGTTATTCAAAACCTATCTATGGGGTTAAAGTTCTGAGTTTGTGTCCTAATTTAGTAAGAATTAAACTGATAACCCATTTATTTCTCATGAGAGAGGTAAAGTTACAAGGGTTGATGTTGGGGTCTATTACAAAGCTAAGTCTGCATTGTCTATTTGGGTCTGGTCAGTGAGAAAGCAAGGAAATGTTACATGCCATAGAATGGTATTGTATAAGAAGGCACAACCGGAGGGGAAACAGAGACATTTTTGGTCCATGAAAGAATCTGAAATGCTTAAGAAAGTCAGGTTGACATTGGTGAGGATGGTTGAGCAAGGTTTGGACAGTTTGAGAGTGCTAAAGGAGTACCTTCTGGTCTGAGAGAGTCTTTTTGACTTTGTTATTGTCAACAATTTGACCTTCTCAATTAGTGATGCAGATAAAAACTTTCATACAGTAAATGAAAAATCAGGGGAAGGATTTTTTGGGGGTGGAGGTGGAATGACACTTCCTAATGGAAGGTGAAAGCTGGTATATCCTAGGAGACCAATTCCATTGCTGGAACATATTAAGGATTCTTATTGGGAAATATTGGTGCTGGAAAGATTAGGGAGGAGTATTCAATGAATAAAAGATTGGGCTGCTTGAGGGTTATTATGACAAACTCAATAGTCTGAGAGATTAAGCCTGGGGGTGATTAGTATGTACACATTGAGGATAAGGTTGCTTTTCTAGTTGTTGGTGGGGTGGGGGAGACAGGGAAGCAAAAGAATAGTATAGGAGCCATTTTTGTTAGACAATGGGGACAGAGAAGATAATATTTACTACAATCTTGATAAAGGACCCAGTGAGCCCACAGTGTCAGGTCTCTGATGCTTTCAGTGGTCCACTTAGGGGATGGGTCTGGCTTTTGGTGTGATAGGTAAATCCAGGAGGTGAGTCCTTAAAGATTTGTGACAGTGGAGGTGGTAAGGAGGACTTGAAAGGGTCTTTTTCACTGGGGCTCAAGTCCATGCTACTGAAGATGCTATTTCCAATACACACAAACTTCTGGTTGCACAAGTGGTGGAGAATAGGAGAGATCTGTAGAAAAAGACTCAGAAACAATTTTGTATATTTCAGAACGGTTGTGAGAGCTTTTGGCAGAAGGCAACTAGTAAAGAACTAACTTCAGCAATTTGTGACCAATGAAATATGGGTCTGTGTCTGCTAGTAAGTATTTCATAAGGGGACGGTTTGTGAAGACCAAAAGGATGTCTCTGTAAGCTCATGAGGATTAGGGGATAACTTTAACCGAAGGGAGGGAAAATCACTTGGTAAGTTTCCCTAGTTCTGTTTTGATTAGGCCATAGATGCTTTCAACAATCCCTGCAGATTGGGGGTAATAAGAACAGTGGAGGTGTTGCCAAATGAATGAAGTTGATAGATGTTTTGAAAGGAGTTATCCTGTAAAGTGAATTCAAAGTCACTATGGTTTTCTCAAGGAACTCCCTACCGGGTGATGATCTTTTTAAATAGAATTTTGGCTTTGAATATGGCAGTTGCTTGTATTACAGGAAAAATATCTACCCACTGAGACAACATACAGAGTATAACAAGGCAATCCTTATATTCCAGACACGGAGGGAATTGGATCAAGATGATTTGCAAGATTTCAATAGGACCTTGAGGTGGTAAGAACTTTCCAGGGGTAGGCTAAAAGCATTGAGCCAGGTTGCATTGAGGGCAGAGGCTGTAGCTTGCAGCTGCATCTTGATTTTCAGATTTAAAATTTCCCCAGCAATACTTTTTTGAAGACTTTCAAGCTTACTAGGAGTCCAGTTGGTGTGAGTGTGAAGGTAATTTATCATTGTATGAATGATGGTATCTGGAAGGATGAGTAGACCATAAGGGCTGACCCATATTACACTCTAGAGATATTTATGCTCCCCTTGGCCTTCCAGATTTTTAAGATCTGGGGCATACATACTCTCCTGAGCTTGTACAATGTCAGTTAAGGTCATCTCTTGGTGCCATTGCAACAGTTCAGTAGGAGAAGCAGGTTGGCTTGATAAGTTTCAATATTTCACATGGTGTTTAATAGTTGTACCTTTATGAAGGCCTGTATCCACTAGTGCCTTTCCTTGGTTTCTTCTGAGTCAATTCTGTCATGTCCTTCAGTTTTCTCTCTTGGTACTGCCTTGGGGAACAAAAGATTTTGAAGAAATTCACTTGCCCAAAACTGATTTTTGATGGGCTGGCCAGAGGATGTAATGAAATATCGGTATTTCTAGAGCATGCCAAAGTCCTGGCTTGCTCCAAAGTCATAGTGACTGTCTGTGTAAATGGTAATTGCTTTACTTTTGCCAAACAGCAGGCCACCATGACCACTGTGAGTTCTGCCTGTTGACCTGAGGAATCCACAGGGAGGGGGCCATGTTCTAAATTTCAGAAGAGGTTCTTATTCCATATCCTACAAGTAGATGTCCTTTTTCAATGTGACAGCATATATCTGTAAACAAGATATTGTCAGGTTTTTCCCAGAGGTTTTATTGTCAGGTTTCAGTGAGGTCTTGGCTCAGAACTGAGTCAAGAAGAGTGATACAATTTTGGGGCTCAGGGTCATTATTGGTAGGCAAATTGGTGAGGAAAGTGACATGGTTGAGAAGCTTAATGCACTTGATTGAAATGTTAGTGTTGCTTAACAGGGAGGCTTCTAGATCAGAAAGTTAGCTTGTAGAGAAATGCTGGATATGATGGATGGCTTGTTTAACAGTCTCCACAGTATGAGGCACAATTGTGAAAGACAAGCCTAGGATTGTTTCAGTGACTGTCTGAAACAACGTCCAGTGGCAATGACTGTGCATAGGCAGGAGGGAAGACCCTTAGTTACTGCATCCAATGTCTGGCTGTAATAGCAGATGAGGTGACAATGATCAGTACTTCTGTGGGCTAGTGTCACACTGCATTCTCTCCTTTTTCATTCACAAACAGCTGGAAGGGGATGGTATAATTAGGAAGCCCTAGAGAAGAGGGTTTTAACAGCACTTGCTGCAGAGACTGGAATGCTGAAAGAGCAATGTTCAAGAGTGAGAAAGTAACAGGTAGGAGTTTTTTATGAGATTGTAAAGGGGCTGGGCAATGGAAGAGAAGCAAGAAACCCACTAAAAGCATTATTCAGGGACCCAAGAAAGACAAGGGTTGCCATTTGGTCCTGGTTTCTAGGAAGTTAAGGATGGCCTTGAGAGAAGAGTGGTCTAGAGAGAGGTCTTGAGAGGAAGCAATATGACCAAGGAACATAACATAGCGTTGGGCAAACTGAATTTTTTCCTTTGAAGATTTATGCCTTTGCCCATTGAAGCACAGATTTTTCTCAATTTGGACTTTAAGGCTATCTGAAGGATTTTCCTTTACATAATCATACTCAAGGAGTTTTCCTTAATTAAAAAAATAAGAATCCTATATATTTTACAGGTATAAGTTACTAAAATGATTTTGTATCTCCAAACATTTTAAAACATACAATTACTACCCAAATTAAACTTATCAGAATAATGACATAATTTAGTTAAAAGCAAATATAATTTTACTTTTTTTTCTTTTAAGCACTTAGTAGTACAACATTAGCTTATTTGATCAATAAATCTGTATACATTTAGGGAGAATATACTTAAATAAAGCAAAATTGTAAGAAATATTGCTTTTTCATTTTACAATTTTATCAGTATTTCAGTGAAAAAACATTTATGAAATATTTATAAGGACAAATTTTAGAAATACCTTTTTGGTGGCAAGGTATGGGGGCTGGTTATTATTTGAGCTCAGCCATGGCTTAATTGCATACTTGCAAAAGCAGCCAGCATTTTCCTTTTTCCTTTCTAATAACTTTATTAAAGTTATTCAATACAAATATTACTAAACTTTAGCAGCACTAGTTCTATTAATGTACCTATCCTGGTTTAATTACAATGAACATTTCCAGAACAGAACAGAGAACATTAATGATGGTAAGGTTTTGTTTTTGTTTTTACTATTGTTCCTTGTTTATTTTTCTAAATAATATAGGGAAATTATACACATGAATCCATGGAAACACATTTTGTACTAATAGATTTGTGGAAATATTTAAAAGACCTTATTAATGCACCTTAACACATCTTAATGTAACTTTAAAACAGTAATATACAATATTTTAGCAAAGATTTATGACATGTATAGGTATTACACTGTTTGTAAGAAAATAATGTAATGTATACAATTTAATTCTATATAAAATTTTGAAACTTGTGAAGTTATTTTGTATTTAAAATATTGTGAAATAATTTGAAATTATATAGATAGATAGATCGATCGATCGATAGATAGATAGATATACATACACCAAAATTATTTTATACAGAACTTTGAGAGAAGTTTTATCCTTAAATGAATAACTTTTATTAGGCCATAAATAATAAGCATTTAAATATTTATTTCAGATTATCCTGTATTTTTACTGTAAGATTCTCAGACTGCAGTGTATTGAAAAGCATCTTTGCTTTTGTTTATTAAATAGTTTTTTATCTAAATGTTTGCATGACTTTTACCAGCATTCTGTAATTAATTTGCAAAGGTTTGAGTGTCCACACTTATAAATATGAATGATAAGTTTGAATTATTTACAAGGTCTACTGAATCATCATTAGTATTTGGTAAATCTTATTATTATAGAAGTGGATTTAAACTAGGATAGAACCCAGAGAGAAAAGAAAATATTGATGATTGTGCATATGAAACTTTACTCTTGAAACTGAAAATTAACCTAATATTATAGGGTACCTAAAAGTTGCCTTCTGGGGCCTCTTTGTTGCTCAAATATGACCTCTCTCTAAGCTGAACTCAGCATATAAATATATTTACCTTCCACCTATCATGAAACATGACTCCCAATGATGAGCCTCCCTGGCACCAAGGGATTACAACCAAACACAAACTAATAATGCAACTGGAAAAAGGCCTTGATCAAAAGGTAGAAAAGGTAAAGACAAATGAATTTATATGGCTAAGAGTCTTCAAAGTGAGTTGGAAGGTCATTCCAGAGGTTAGTATGCTTATGCACATTTCAGCAGTATCTTATAGACTGCTAAAGTAGATACTATCCAAAATAGCAGGGCTCATTGAGAGCTCTGGAGACATCCAGACACTATAGTCAGTGCAGAAAACTCAGCAGTTTGATGCCTTCAAGTAGGTCCTTCTTTGAAAATTATGCTCCCCCATGTGACAGAGTTGGGCTCAGCTGTGGTTTCCCTACACATGGCTCTTCTGTCCTTCTATTTGAACCTATAACTAGTATTAGAGTTGGTATGTGTATATACAAGAGATGTAAATCTTTGGCTGTCCATGTGCCAGCTGGGACCTGAATCTCAACAATGTTGCAAAAAGGCATGATACATTCTATATTCTATATGTTCTTGACCAGATGAAAATGTATGCTCAGTTGTGTGTATACATGCACAGGACCTAGAAGTTGAACTAAACTGCTTGTGATTATGGGTGACTTTTGTGTCTTTGCTTTTATTTTTCAGTTTTCTGTATTGCACAATTAAAGTTTGAGAAAAAAAAAACCTACTCTCTAGTTCATTGGTCTAATCCAGGACAAATAACAAGGAGGTGATGATGGACAACTACTATACCAAGGAACTGAGTCTACAAGTGCAATCAAGAGTGTCCCATCTATCAACCCCATGGGATCAAATTCCCCTCCAAGTTAGAGGTGGAGTGGACATCACCATCCCAGAATCCTCAGGACTGGAAAATGAACTATGGACTAAAGCAGACTTTATATTTTCTACTATAGACTTATGATTCTAGCAATTGAAGAAATTGTATCATTGATGAGGAGGCAGTGGCCACTGTAGGGTAGGGAGAGGGAAAAACTGGTGTAATATAGGGGCATCTTCATGGCTTGCTATTGCACAAAATGACATTGCAACAACAGATTCAGGCCATTAGATATCTTGCCATAACCTACAGAATTGGGTGGGAGAGAGTGTAAGCTATAATGTAAACTTTAATCCATGCTTAGTGGCAATGCTCCAAAATGTATCCATTAATTGCAATGAATGTACCTCACTGATGAAGGATATTGTTAATGTGGGAGTGGGTCTTATGGTAATCCCCTATATTATGTGACATTAGTGTTATCTAAGTATCTTTTAAAAATAAAGTAAAATAAAAAGTTGAAAAATTAAAAAGAGCACTAGGAGATCAGCTTCTTCAATTTATGAGACTCTAGGAATATTAATTTATCTTTAAACAATTTGAATAAGGGTCTCTTATTAATTTTTGTTTGTTAGTTTACTATTACCCTTCAAAAGAGGGAAAATATACATTAAACAGACAGACACAACCTACAGAAACACAGAAGCACAGAAATATGAAACTTACTGTTTCCTTCAGTAACTGTAGAGAGACAGTAAAGAAACAGAAACAAAAAACAATTCTCTTACTTGAGGTCCAAAAACCACAGGCTGTGACCTGACAGCCAAAAAACAAGCCATGATAGAGGACCTGACTAGAATTTAGCTCAACAGATTTTGACCTTAACTGCTATGTGGCAGAAGCTCAAAGATCTGATAGGAGTTGAATGAGTGATCCAGGCTATGAACCCAGAGAAGAATGCAAAGGATTCTTGCATGTATCATAGTCATCACCAAGGCATTAGATGTATCATCCTGGCATTCACCTTTGGATCCCACTTCTGAACAAATACTGTTGCATTTAAGTTAAAATAAACAGACTTAAAAGAAGGATAAGAGGAAATTTATTGAGGTAAAGTTGCAATAAAGCAAGAGCAACACCAAAAGATGTTTCTACTCAAAGGGGAAGGGCTTATATGGACACTTGAAACAAAGGGAAGGTGTGGAGGAGTGGGGAGGGATAAAGGGTATATTGATATTGGTTAGTATATGAGCTCCATGTGCTACAAAGTTGATGCGAACTACATAGACTATAAGGACTGTGAACTTTCCAGCCATGATGCCCCTGAATTCCAATTAATTAACAATAGTATGTTAGTGTAAGACTGTTACCATCTATCTTGTGAAGATCAGCAGATTTTGCTATTATCAGCTTGTTCTCTTTGTTTCTTTTTCCTTCTGGTAAGAGCAGCCGTCTTTGTCATCGCTGAAAAGGATTATTAGTGTGTTAGTTTGCTTTAGTGAACCTCTGTTTCTTCTTTGTAATCCCCTGGATATAATGGAAGCTCAACTATTTCTAGATGGTTAGTAAAATCATTTATCACTCCAATATCAGATTCTAAATCACTTTTCTCTGCTCTTTATTATTTTCTTGCATCAGTTTGATTTGAGCATAGATGGCTCTTCTTTGTCTGGTTCTTCTAATTTTGAGGTTAGGTCTCTGATTTGAATTCTTTCTTGTTTTTATTTCAAGCATTAAAACAATATTTTTACCTCTCAGAACTTCTTTCACTGTGTCCCATAAGTTTTGGTATCTTGCTGTTGTTTTTATTTTCATTTACCCACAAGATATTTCTTAATTTATCTTCTGATTTTCTCTTTTACCAATGATTTCTTGGGTGTGGGACATGACTTCAAGGGGAAGAGCCTCCCTGGTACTGAGGGAGTATTACCAAGAAGAAACTAGAGATCCATTTGGAAAAAGACTAAATGCATATCTCAGGAGGGTTTAATTTACTTTCACAGTAAACAATGCTTCAAACAGGGGGTTTCCTAGATATTTGGACACTATAGGCAAGGCAGACAATCTCTGGAATTTGGCACCCTGTCAGTGGGCCTTACTTTGGAATATATGCTCTGCAATGTAACAGAGTTATATGCATTTATAATTTCTCTACACATGGATTTTCTGCCTCTTTTATTTGAACCTATATTTAACATTATACTTGTTATGTGTATGTCACAGAGCCTTAAATCTTTGGTCTGTTCATTTGCCAGTTGAGCCCTGAATCTCAGCAGAGTTGCAACACCTACTCTCTAGTTCTTTGCACTTGCCCAGGACAACTAACAAAAGAATGATGATGGAGAACGTCCATCCAAATATCCGAGAGTATCTACAACTGAAAAAAAGACAGTTCCATCCATTTGCCCCATGGGATCAAAATCCCTCTCAGTCAGAAACAGAGTGGCTATCACCATCCAAAAGTCCTCAAGATTGAGGAATGAACAAACATAAGGAGGAATGAAACTATGGACTAAAGTAGATATAATTCTAGCAATGGAAGAATTTGTAAGACTGATATAAAGGCAGTGGCAATCTGCATTTCTAAGGGGAGGGAGAGGGAAGAATTGGTGTAATATGGGGAATTTTGGGGACATTGAAATTGTTCTACATGGCATAGTACTGACTGATAGAGCTATATACCTTCTGACAAAACCTATAAAATTGTGTGATGAAAAATGTAAACTCTAATGTATTATGGTTAGTAGCAAGGCTTCAATATGTGTTCATGAATTTTAACTAATTTACCACACTAATGAAATATGTAAATGGGAAAATTGTGGGAGGGGGAGGGGTTGGGATATATGGGGATGCCTATATTTTCATTGTAACATTTATATAATCTAAATCTGCTTTCAAAATAAAATGTAAAAAGTTTATGCTGTTTAATTTCCACATATTGCCTAATTTTCCATTTCTCCCTCTGTTATTGACTTCATGATTCATTCATTTTAGTCAGAGAGAATAGAATGTATGTATCAATATATTCAGATTTATTGAAACTTGTTTTGTGACCCAACATATAGCCTATCCTGGAGAATGATCTACATGCACTTGAGGAGAATATGTATTCTGATTTGTTGCATGAAATGATTTATATAGGTGTATTTCTAGTTGGTTTAGAGTATCATTCAAGTTCAGTACTTCCTTATTGATGTTCTTACTAGGTGTTCAATTCATTATGGTGAGAGTTGTGCTAAAATCTTCTATTATTAATGTAGGATTGCCAATTTGTCTCTAAATCTGTCAGTATTTGCTTCATATATTTTGGGGTTCTGTTTTTAGGTACATATATATTTATACATGTTACATCTTCCTGTTGAATTGTCCCCTTTTTCAGATATAATGACAACCTTTGTCCTTAGTGATTGTTTTTCACTTAAAGTATATTTCATCGAATATTAGTATAGCCACCCTAGCAATCCTTTGATTATTACTTGCATGGTATAAAATTTTCAAACCTTTCATGCTCATCTTGCTTGTACCTTTGAATTTAAGATGAGTCTCTGGAGGACAGCATATAGTTGTGAAATGCTTTTTTAAAAAATAAAATTTACTGATACACATTAATAAGGCATACAATTCCTCCAAGTTGTACAATCAATGGTATTTGCTATAATCACATGGTTGTGCAATCATGACTTCAATCATTCAACATTAATAATAATAAAGAAACAAACAAGAAAATTCTTCACCTCTCAATCTCTCTATGGTTTCCCAACTATACATAGCTGTTTTTTCTGTATATTCTATCCAAGATATATAATCAATGTCAATGTTGTACATTCATCATCTTAAAAATTTTAGAACAATTTTATAATTAAAAAAAAAAAGACTCTATACCACTTCCTCAGACCTACATAATAACTAATTTTCAACTTTAAGAATTGATTTGTATTTTAATTTTATATAAATGAAATCATAGAATATGTAATATTCTGAATCTGGTCTCCTTCATTTAGTATAATGTTTTTGTCTTTGTCTTATATTAACATTGTTTAGTATTAACTTACATTTGTTCAACTTCAAGGAAAAATGGTCTTATATATACAATTCTACCCATATTCATATTTCACATAATATATTTATATTTCATATAATGTAATTAGTTAATAATAGGGAAATCATATACTATTTTTCCTTTTTTGTCTTGCTTGATTTACTCAACATAATGTCCTCCAGGATCATCCATGTTGTCATATGCTTCATGATATAATTTCTTCTTAATGCTGTATAATATTCCATCTTGTGTATATTTGTCAATTTGTTTATCCATTAATCAGTTGACAGACACCTGGATTGTTTCAAACTTTTGGCTATCATGAGTAATGCTCCTACAAACATCAGTTTGCAGATATAGATTCATGCCACTGCTCACAGTTCTCTGAGAGCATAGTATATACCTAGCAATGGTATTGCAGGGTCCCATAGCAAGTCTATATTCAACTTCATTAGGAATGACCAAAGAGTCCTCCACTGTGGTTGTGCCAGTCTACATTCTACCATTCTACATTCCCAACAAGAGTGAATAAGCATTCCTGTGTCTCCATATCCTCTCCAACACTTACAGTTTTCCAGCTTTATAATAGCAACCAGTCTAATAGGTGTGAAATGATATCTCATTGTAGTTTTGATTTTCATTTCTTTAATTGCTAATGATGTTGAAATTTTTTTCATATGTTTCTTCACCATTTGTATTTCTTTAGACAGATGTCTATTCAAGTCTTTAGCCCATTTTTTAAATCATATTCTTTGTCATTTTATTGTTGAATTGTATGATCTCTTATAGATCATGGATATTAAACCCTTTTCAAATATGTGATTATCAAATATTTTCTCCCATTAAATCAGCTGCCTTTTAAACCTTTTGACAAATTTCTTTGGGGTGCAAAAGTGTTGAATATTGAAGAGGTCCCATTTATCAATTATTTGTTTCCCTTTGTGGCTCATGTTTTGGGCATAAGATGTAAGAAAATACCACTTGCTACAAGATCCTGAAGATATTTTCCTACATTTTCTTCTAGGAGTTTTATGATTATTATTCTTATATTTATGTCCTTGATCCATTTTGAATTAATTTTTGTATAAGGTGTGAGATAGGAGCCCTCTTTCTTTCTTTTGGATGAGGCTATCCATTTCTACCAGCACCATTTGTTAAATAGGATGTTATGGTTTAGCTAGGTGAGCTTAAGAGCCTTGTCAAAAATCCCCTGACTGTAGATGAGAGGGTCAATTTCCAAGTCCTCAATTCAGTTCCATTGGTCATACTGTCTGTCTTTATGCCAGTACCATGCTGTCTTTACCACGAAAGGTGGGTAATATGCTTTATTTTATTTTATTTTTTTTTATTATGGGTAAAAATCAAAATTCTCACAATACATACAAACATTTCCAAAATGATATATAAATATATATTCATATATATGTATTTGCTTAAAAAAATGTTATATATATATATATATATATATATATATATATATATTTTAAGAGGTGCTTAGATTACCCAAAATATTACACAGAACCCACTGGAGTTCCCATGCTCCCCACCTCCCACACCTCCCACCACATCCCACACAAACATCTCCAACAGTGTGGCCCACCACCCTCAATGAACTTACACATCCTGGAGCCTTGCCACCAACCATAGACCACAGTTCACACTGTAGACCACATTCTCTCCCACTCAGTTCTGAGTGGTGAGTGCTGATTTAAAATGGCCTACATCCGTTGCCACAACAGTACTCAGGACAACCTTCAACTCCCAAAGAAGCCCCTATATTTTAACTGCTCGTCCCCTCCCTACCCCAAAAGTGTCAAGTGACAATGGCTCCACCTCATTGTTATAATTTCTTGCATTGCTAGAATCACCATATGTGAACAAGAGAATACCATCAAGTCCAATCTAGTCCATAGTTCTTCCCCCAATACTGAGGGGACTGGGATGGTGATGTCCACTCCAACTCCAAGTGAGAGAGGGTTTATATCCCATGGATATGGTGGGTGGGATGATCCTGCATGCAAATGCAGGCCCTCTCCATTCCCGGGGATGGCCATTGTCCATTGTTGACTCCTCGCCAGGTGACTTCGATGAGTCCATTGAGCTGTAGGGTAGGAGTTGCAGCTCCACCTAGATTTCATGCAAACCAGGCACATAGGTAGGCAGGAGGCTCCAGTCTCTGGAAGTATACCTAAAAACTCCAGCATCACATATAGGTTTGAATAGAAGGGACTGGTGAACCATGTGCAGGGAGGACTTATTTGAGTCTAATTCTGTCACTCTCAGGAGCACAGATTCCAAAATAGAACCCACTGCTAAGGCATCAGTCTCTGGGGCTATCCCCCCTTATACAGGACCAGGGTGTCTCTGGAGCTCTCAGGAACCCCACCGAGTGGGGTGATAGGCACTTAGATATTCTATGAGCTCCTACTGGGGTGTGCGCATGAGTTACCTCTGGGATGACCTCCCGACTCTCTTTGAAGTCTCTTAGCCACTTGAAATCATTTGTCTTTACCATTTCCCCCTTTTATTCAAGGTCTTTTTCCAGTTGTGTTGCCAGTTGGCACTTGGTATTAATCCCTCGTTGCCAGAGAGGCTCATCCCTGGGAGTCATGTCCCATGTTGGGGGGAATGTAATGCAATCATATGCTGAGTTTGGCTTAGAGAGAGGCCACATTTGAGCAACAAGGAGGCTCTCAGGTGGCAACCCTTAGGCACCCCACAACTGCAGGCTAAGTCTCATTTACAAGAGCAAAGGCTCACAAGGGTAGTCATCAATAAAAAAACACATCAGTGGGTCATCCTATTTTGACAGGCACTGTCCCTACACTCAGAGGACTATTGCTGCTCCCTTGGAGACTGTGGCAGAGCTCTCCAGGCTAGGAATTCAGATTCCCTCATTTATTGTGTGATTATCCACCCATCGTGACCATGCCCCATCCCCCGATCCTTTGAATGATTTTGTATATCTTTCATGTATATTCAGATGAACCAATTCCAATGAAACCCCCCCAGACACCCCCCCAATAATCCCCCGCAGTACCCATTGTAACCCTTCTGTGATTCAAATCCTCCATGAACATTTAGTCCATAAAATAATCAAATACACTTACTAGGAAAAAGAAACAAATGTGATAAGCTTACATGCAAGAGACAAACATAAGGAAAATCAGGGGAAAAAAAA